>JARHVA010007889.1:565000-590706 GCA_037957365.1 Torreya grandis
TCAAATTATTATTTAAGTATAGTACACAAACTACATATTAATGCATCAAATACATATTAATAATATTTAAAAAATAGTAATATCACCCTTGGATTCCCCTTTGTTTTTATTCCAACATTATATAATAGTATTAGTGTTTCTAGGAAATAATGGTGCATTGCAAAAATTTCTTCATCCCAATTTTTATTAATATGTGGAATTGTCAATTTAAATAGATAGACCACTATAAATGAATCAAATACATGAATAAAATAGCTTTATATTGCACCATGTTTTTATCTAAGAAAAACAATATAGTGTGTAGATATTAAAAGATGGTTTTAGATAATTAGAAAAGCCAATTTTGACTTACCTTCACCCTAATGACTTGTGCATACATGGATGAGTCTTATTTCATATTATATCACATACACGTTTTATGAGTCTAACCTTTATATCACACACACACACACACACACACACACACACACACACACACACACACACACACACACACACACACACACACACACACACACACACACACACACACACACACACACACACACACACACACACACACACACACACACACACACACACACACACACACACACACACACACACACACACACACACACACACACACACACACACACACACACACACACACACACAAGCACACACGCGCGCATGCGTGCGTTTTTGTGTGTGTGTGCGTGCATGCGTGCTTGTGTGTGTGTGTGTGTGTGCGTGCGTGTGCGTGCATGTGTGTGTGTGTGTGTGTGTGTGTGTGTGTGTGTGTGTGTGTGTGTGTGTGTGTGTGTGTGTGTGTGTGTGTGTGTGTGTGTGTGTGTGTGTGTGTGTGTGTGTGTGTGTGTGTGTGTGTGTGTGTGTGTGTGTGTGTGTGTGTGTGTGTGTGTGTGTTTATATATATGGTTTGAATGTACTGTGATGACAAGTATTCATCTCACAATGTTATTTACATTTAGCAATGCATGCATATTTGTGCACCATGTATAAGACACTATAAATAGTGGAGAAATATGTATACCTAATATTACAAAGGATGTTAAGGTGTTGGTGGGAGGTCTATGTACTCTAAAGTTTGAACAAAATTTTAAAAAATATTATAAAAAAATATTTTTTGTATAAGTTTATAAAAAAATAAAATTTAAATACCTAACTAAATATATGTGATACCTTCGATGATTTTTATATGGCATCTATTATAATATATTTAAAATTTAGTTTTATATGGCATAAATATTTTATATGCATAAAACATTTGTGATTATTTTCCACTAATGATGGGAACTTTAGATGTTTTTGAGACATTTTAATAGGAGAATATCAGTCTTGACCATAAATCACAATTAGAAAGAGATCATATAATTGATGTTCAAGTTAAGCATACACATAAACAAGATATTCTTCTCTTTTAAATCATGAATTCAGGTCACATACCTTCCTATGGCAAATGGCTTACATAAATATAGGTTGCAAAAAACTTCCCACATCTTGTTCAAAAATTGCATGTAATGGGGACCATTTATATTCAAGGAGGGGTGACTAATCTAGGAGGATATGATCCTTTGATCAACTCATGGCATTAAAAAAATTCTCTATGGCATATGCCTTCTTCATGAAAAATGTCAACATCGTCCCAATCATACATGAGCATACCTCACAGTCCTAACTACTCTTTCGTAATACTACACAACTCTAAAAGTGTCAGTATTATGCCACATAATGCTACAATGGCATTATCAGAAGACATAATAAATTACTTGTTCTGTAGTGGATGTTACCATCTATTTTAATGGTCTAAATGAGATTCATCTTCCTCTAATGTATACTAATACATTATTCTATTTTTAATAATTATGAAAAAATAAATATACTAGTAAGTACGTACACATCACATATTTGATCTCTTAGATCTTGTACATAACTTTGCATAAAATAATTTTATAGTTACATTTCTAATCTGGTGTCAATTTTATTCTTGTATTTTCTCTTGTCTAACTACACTCTAATAAATATTTCAATCTTTTTCTTTCAATAAATGCTTTTGTAACAACCCATTTAATAGTTTAAGTGTGGTTTTACATTAGGTCTCCTCTTACAAAATGGATCAGGCACCCTTTCCTCTCTTATTATATGCTTCTTACAATAGCCATATCCACTAGGGTTTTATAAATACTCATCTCTTTTCATATCAATATATATATTCCCTCCATATACAGGTCACACATTGTCTCATCAATTGTTATCTTTTAAAGATGCCCTAAAGGATTATTCCTCTAATTATTATTCCAAACCTCATGATCATTGACCTAGTGGTCATTCCATGGTGGAGGTGGAAGAAATGATTATGGCTCTATATTTAGGTTTAGAAGTTGTGGAATGCTAGACTATACAAATACCATTGCCTGATTTGAGGATATTATAGGTTTTGGCTTAAAATTTTTGAGTTTCACAAGCGGATTTATACTTCCTATAAACCCCTAAGATCTTAATAAATTTAAATATACCATTATGTTATTTATTTTAGAGTTTTATTCATTAGAGGATCAAAACCACATTTTTCTTGCAGGTCCCTAATTTTGGGTGTAGCAATTTTTTGCTGAAAACCAAGGTTTCCCTCTTTTGACCTTACTTCAGATTTCATTTTTGTCTTTCCTAGTTTGAATTTGTCTCCCACATATTCCATTCTAGTTTTGGAATCCTAATAGTTAGTATTCCATAGGGGATTCTCTAGGAAAATTCATTTTTTTCTCTCATGAAGTGTCTCAAATGCATATCATAACCTTTTTATGGTTATGTGTTGAACTAGACATCCATGAATCTAATATGTCATACAACTCACAAAATTTTTAATATAATATGGCATCGATGTTGTTACCACCCCTCATTCTCCTAATAGGTGTTGGAATGAGAAGTTTTCATTATAGGTTTAAAAAATTTAGTGTATCCCCATAGGTGATGAAAAACATTTAATAAAATAATTATAAAGGTAATTCTAAAAAATACCTAATTACATTTAAAATTTTAGTAAATATGTAGATATTTATCTATGTATGAATAAGCACAAACACATGTTTTATGAATTTAATCCAACTAAAATCAAGTTTTTTAAAGGTATATTAGACTGTCTGTGGCCTTAAACTACAAAAAAGTGGTAGAAGACTCTTATGTTTTCACCCACTTAGTCAAGTTTTGAAAACTATAAATTTGATTTTTGGGGTTTTTATGCATGTCTTTTCTTTTACTTTATCACTTATGTAGTCTAATGTGCCTTTCTTGGATTTGACATAGATATTCTCACTACTCCTAATGCATGAGCAAATACTAGGTATGGTATAGACCATTGCATAGATCAAGCTATTAGAATCACTAGCATATGGGACTAGAGACATGTCCTAAATTTGTTCTTCTATTTTAGGACATGTTTTAGCAAATAATTTTTGACCAACAAGTAAATCAATATTGACATGTTTTTTTCTTACATCTTAAACTTTTATAATATTATTTCAACACTATTCCTTTGATTTAACCACAGTATATTATTTACATGATATATTTTAATTTCCACGCCCAAAACATATTTAAGAACACCAAGATCCTTCAAATCAAATTACCAGGGTTCAAAAACTTAATTCTAAAATTAAGTGCTCCAAACCAACTCTATACATAAGATATTATGATTTTTTGATTGACTTCTCCAAGTAAGAATAAAAATAATATATAAAAATAAAATGATTGATAGATTTAAATATAAAAATACTCTATTATATTCAACTAGATAATTTAAATTCAACCATTAATTGTAAACATCTCATGAATAATACAATCCACCACAATGAAAACCAACATTGAATTTTTTCAAAATAATTATATTATATTATATAGTTTTTATAAGTTGTATGGTATAAATACAAAGTCGAGGGTAAAATATCATCTCCTCTAATTAATTAAACTATATATAGTGTATAACATATGATATCACCTGCAATACCCTATCATTGTTACTCACTATTACCAGCTAGCGCACGTTGTAATATTTCACCTCTTGCATATTTTTTATCACCTTTCCATTTATTTTTGGGGTCCAAGTTTGGTGTTTACATATGTCTTAAAACCTTATTTAATTTCACTATATGATAATATATTCATAGCATGGATGAACATAAGCTACAAGATAGACTCTGGTACATTAATGTATTATCTACACATAAACAACATTGTATGCAGATTTGAGCCAGTCATCAAACACAGAGAACTATCACAATAAAATTCGTGTTCATGACATCCTCTTCCACCCTTAACTATAGAAAATAAAAAATCAAATGGGTTTCCACCTTGAAAGCTACATACCCCTTTGTAATATGTGCAAGTCATGTAAATCCAAGAGTTGGCCTCAATCTAGGTCAGGTGTATGATATGGGTTCTATGATGTCTGATATCAAATGAAATACCTTGAAATTTCCATTTGCCATGACCACCTAGCTCACTTTGAAATATTTCACCACTTGCATGTTTTTATTGCCTACCCCTTCCCTGACACTTTGTCACTGTTCAAGATCTTTGAGAAATAAAACACATCTTCCTCACACAGCCCATTGCCATATCGTATGAAGGAACACATAAGGTGCTTGGTTTTTAGATTATCAATAATGGTCATTGAATTGATGTACAACCCACTCCTTATTTAATAGTCATAGACATTGGAGATTAATTAGAAGTGATAAGTAGGGGAACATACCAAAGCATACGGCATTTTATTTTTATCGCTATGTAGAGAAACTATTTATCTATGACATCATTTTATAATCCATCAAAAATAAAAAAAACTGTGGTGCGTGTTATCAACCTCCTCCAATTAGTCGACACCTATAACTAACCTCCCTCAACTTGTCTACCTTTATTTCAAGTGTCCACTACTTCATGCCATAAAACATCATCTACTTCTCAAGGGGGCATTTAGTTTGGTGTTATTGGATGGTAATTGAGTTTTAATTTAGACCTTACATTCTTAAATAATTACCCAAGATATTATATAATTTATTATTAATCTATATTATAATATATAAACAATATATTATAGTATTATAATATATTTTTACATTAATAAATTATATATTATAATATATTTATATATTATAAAATATTAATATTATATATTTACCTATTTATATAAATATTATTATAGTATAATTATTAAAATTATCACATATTTATTATTAATATATGTTATTAAATATATAAAAATATTCTTATAATATTGTTAATATACCTATTTATAGATGGAAACCAGTTATATTTGAATGTGGATATGCTTAGTTTTGAATATGGCATAAATTTGTCAAAATGTAAGGCATGTGAAAGCTAAATGTTGTGCCACACAAATCTTACTCCACCACTTGATGTTATAGATAGTGTATATTATGATCAATGAAAGATTTGAAATAGTTATTATATTTGGCAGATTGTATTATGGGTCAATGGTGATGGATGGTGGGATTTATGCATTCATTTCATATCCTCAATTGAAGCCCTTATTTTTCTAGTAGTAGCAACATGCATCGTCCCTCCCTCCTCATGTTGTATACAACCTAAACAAAAATGGTAGGCAATTGGATGATACTCTTATATATTTGGTTCATTCACAAAGTCTTCTAATAACACTGAATAAAAACATAGAGTTGATGTTAGAGGTCATATAGATAAAACACCCATATCTATAAAAGAGTGAGGGTGGGGAGGTGTTGTCAGTGATCAATAATGTT
This sequence comes from Torreya grandis, assembly GCA_037957365.1. NCBI lineage: Eukaryota > Viridiplantae > Streptophyta > Pinopsida > Cupressales > Taxaceae > Torreya > Torreya grandis. Next base: position 570,772 of record JARHVA010007889.1, read on the forward strand.
GCACTATTATCTAGGAAGGATGTATGGCTGAATAACATTAGTGTCACCGCCAGTTTTACATGACATTGGCATTCCATGACATCAGTGTCCACTACTTCATGGGAGCTCAATGTCTTGTCCAAACATTAGTGACATTGCATCATTTCTTCAAGTTTTACATGAGACATGAAGAACTTTCATAATTAAAATGACTCGCATGGTGTCCTCATCCATCCTTGACAATAGAAAATGACCAATAAAAGATGTCACCATTATTGCTTTGTTATAACCGAAATGCATCTATTGAGTTGTGGAGCTAAAAGCTTCACTAATGAGCTAATGTGGAGGTTGATGATCTTACACAGTAACTAACATCGGTTAGGAACCAAATGACATCAGTTAGGAACTAATCGACATTGGTTAGGGTCAACCAGCATTGGTCAAAACCAATCGACATCGGTTAGGGGTTGGCCAGCATCGGTCATCTTCAGACCGACATTGATCATCTGTGCATTTCCAGAATTGTTCTAATTTTAGGAGGTTCTATTTTTAGACAAACAGATTTGAGCCTTTGATTTAAGAGGTGGATCTAATGGTGGTGAATGCATGGCTCATGAACCCTAGTGTTGTAGTATACTATATAGTAGGGTTAGATCCTCATAGCATGTACAACATAAGACAACTCAGTAATTGAGTTGATTGTAATTGATAGAGAAGCACCATAGGATATGTGTTCACTATTGGTAGAATGGTAGTTAGCTAGATTTCAAAGTTGCAGAAGGTTGTTGCCTTGTCTACTACAGAGGCAAAATACATTGCAGTCACAGAGGCTAGCAAGGAAATGATTTTAATGACTCGGTTCATGGAAGAGTTGGGAAAGGAGCAAGAGAGTTGTAGATTGTACAGTGATAGTCAAAGTGCAATTCATTTGGCAAAGAATTCAACCTTTCATTCAAGAACCAAACATATACAGCTTAGGTACCACTTCATTAGATAGGTATTGGAGGATGGACAGTTGAAGCTGGAAAAGATCCATATGGACAAGAACCCTGTTGATATGTTAACAAAGCCGGTAACAAAGGAGAAGTTGAATCTTCATTCAAATTTTTTTGGTCTTCAATATTGAACTTGAAGAGGGAGAAACAAGCCCAAGATTTTTAGAGGATGTTGTTGTACAGGTACAGGTGCAACTGTTTATCTCTAAGTGGGAGATTGTTGAGTTGTGGAGCTAAAAACTTCACTAATGAGCTAATATGGAGGTTGCTGATCTTACACAGTAATTGACATCAGTTAGGAACCAACTGACATCGATTAGGAACCAACTGACATTGGTTAGGGTCGACTGGCATCAGTCAGAACCAACCAACATCAGTTAGGGGCCGGCTGGCATCGGTCATCTTCAGACTGACATCGGTCATCTGTGTGTTTCCAAAATTGTTCTAATTTTAGGAGTTTCTATTTTTAGATGAACAAATTTGAGCCTTTGATTTAAGAGGTGGATCTAACGGTGGTGAATGCATGGCTCATGAACCCTAGTGTTGTAGTATATTATATAGTAGGGTTAGATCCTCATAGCATGTACAACATAAACAACTCAGTAATTGAGTTGATTGTAATTGATGGAGAGAGAGAGAGAGAGAGAGAGAGAACTCTTGAGGGAGAATTACTGTACATCTACAAGGTGTGAGGAGAAAGAGATTTCTTCATTGTATTTCCTTCTGGAAGAGTTTAATACAGAATTGTATTGTTTCTTGTATCTCCTATTATTTGTTGTTTTTTATTTCTAGTTACTTATTACTTCTGATTTCAATTTCGTGTTTAGTTGCTTATACAAAAGTAATCAATTGTACTCTAAGATCCTAACAGTATCATTCTACACTACTTTTACATTGACATGCCAATTTAAAATTGAATGTAGTTTTATATGTAGGCATCAATTATATGGGATGTGTTATCCATTTATCACTATAGATAAATATGCTTGCCTTAAAAATGGTAATGTGTCCAATGATAATATTATATGGCATTATTCTATTATATATAATAGTATCTTATCATATAGGCCCCCTGTTGTATGATATCACCTAAAATACCTTATTAATTCCCTCACAATCATTGCACAAATCACCTTGAAATATTTCACTAGTTACATGTTTTTTATAGCCTTGCCCTTTATTGTAAAGGTGTAAGTATGGAATTTCTATATATTTTTGAGCTAGCTGTAATTTCTATAGGTTTTAATATATTGATAGTATGGATGAATTGAAGCTAAAATATAGACTCTTTGACCTTAATGTCTTGTTCCCACATCAATGATAATACAATGCTAATTTAAGTTGAACATCAAATGCAAGTCCATGTCACAATCAAATAATCTCTCATGATATCCTCTCCTACTGTCGATAATATAAATTGGCCAATTAAATATGCCACCACCCTACAAGATGCATACCCCTATGTTATGGGTATAAGTAATGCAAATAAAAACAAATGCATTAAATTTAGCTTTAGTGTACAATATGGATCCTTTTGTGTATTATATTAAATATAATATAATATAGGGTACCTTATATTATGTAGTTTTAATCTCATTGAAATTGACACTTGGAGCTTTAGTGAAAGGTACATATTACACAATAGATGTAACATGCCACTAAACTTTACATGTGTATCTTGTCTAACTTATTTGAGTCCATCTCTTGAAATACCCTATCATTACCCCTCACCATCACCACATAGCTCACCTAGAAATATTTTTTCACTTTTATATTTTGTATAGTGTTGCCCTTCCCCACCACGTTGCCATTACTCAATTTTACCATGAAACAAAGTGTGTCCTCCTCACACAATGCATTGTTATGTTGTATGAAGGAACAAACTTCATTGTATAGCATTAGCTTCATGAGAAATATCATATTACACATGTTTCAATCATGTATTAGGTCACTCAAACAATTTGGTGGAAGTTATAAATTGCATTGACATATGTGACATGTCACTGAATTTTGCACCACCTCTAATAGAAATATTATATTATTTTTTCATACCACATCATCCATAAAAGGTGAGTGAGGTCAGTGGTTATGGGTTTAGAGTGAGGTACAATTGTTGACTTACAATCTTTCACTTTATAGAACTCCCCTTTACCAAAACAAAAAATTGCATCCCTTTTGACGTAACATGCACTTTTTGGGCAACTAATTGTTAAATATAAATTGTCTCATAAAACGTTAACGCTAACAATTTGTTATTATATTAAATATTATATATTATAAAAATATATTATTTAATATAATTTTTAATACTTTATATTATATTATAATATTATAATAAATCAAATATAATATATATATATATATATATATATATATATATTCTTACTAAAAATATAAAACAGAGTAATAAATTATAATAACTTGAAGTGTACATGTTACATAATGTGTTGATTACTTATTTTATTAATTTTGTATTCTTCATATAATATAAATTATAATAATTTGAAGTGTACATGTTACACAATGTGTTGATTACTTATTTTATTAATTTTTTATTCTTCGTATAATATATTATAATACTATGCATAACATTAGATTATATTTAACAACATAAAACATTATATATATAATGTTTTATGTTGTTAAATATAATCTAATGTTATGCATAGTATTATAATATATTATACGAAGAATAAAAAATTAATAAAATAAGTAATCAACACATTGTGTAACATGTACACTTCAAATTATTATATTTTATTACTTTGTTTTATATTTTTAGTAAGACGTGTAATTGACTATTTTTGATCTTACATAAATAAGATGCCATCACTGTAAATGTTGTTGGATGCATGATGGTTGTTAATCAATCCCTAAACAACGGGTTACTTGTGATGGTGATGTGGACTTGGTTGTGACGATGTCATTGGTAATGTTCACTATGACAAGGATTGAAAATTGTAGACAATGGGTTTTGTTTTGTCAATTAGGTTGGTATCGAGAAATGGATATTTCCACTTGCCTTTCACTACATCGTATAGCCAAATCCACTCAAGGATTGTGTATGATGATTCAAATGGTTGTCAACATGACAACGGTTACGCACATAGCAATGGCCTTGATAGGATCAACATATTTATATGTTGAGATGAATCTCGTCCAAGGCATTGTTAAAAACCAATTTAGATAGGAGCTATTACAAGCCACCACACCATTGTAAACATGTGAAACTCACATGACAACTTAGTTCAAGTTTTGATTACAAACAAACCCATTTGATCACAAACCCAAACCCATTTATATACCAACATAGACCATTATATAATTATTAAAACCCACTTCACAACAAATTTCACTTTCAATCACAACCCATTTCACTTCACCTTTTAACACAAAATAATATACTTGCTTCTTTGTGAGGGTGGAAGGGAATATGAGGGCCACTGGTGACCTCAACAACAAGAATTCCATCAAACTCATACATATCCACATAAGACATAAAGTGGAATTGTGCCTTAATAAGCTCAAGTAACATAATTGAAATATCTAGTCAACTATTATCCCAATGAGCCAACTCAACAGGTCACTGAATAGTTCCAAAGGGCCCTCCAATTTTAGTCTTTACATCAAAAGTCCCAACAATGTTCCATCTTTATTAAAAAAACCCATAATTTCATATAATATGCTTATCCATGTGACCATGTGTCAAAGGGATTCTTAAAAATATGGTGGTGATATTGTTTTAGTACTAATTATGTAAGGCAAACCATAACAGGAGCAAAATTGTTATCAACAAGGAGAGCATAGATAACTTGTGCATTTGTTAATGGCCTTCACATACTCCTAACTCAACTTTGGTTATGCCTTCACTATGGTTGGTTTTATATGCTTCATTTGAAAAATAACAAATCATGCAACACCATGAAAACCCCTTTAATTGAATCACCAATTAGTGGCTATCAAAAAACCTTTATAAATATTAACAAAATATTGTAAGTATTTTTAATTCGATTAATTTTAACTTAATTAACTCAAAACTATGTAAAATCTCTTGAATAGATTGTTAAACCCCCCAAATAATTAACCAAATGATGGCATTACCTAATATTTATGGTTATTCATTGATCATGCCTACCTCGATCACAGTTCAATTGAGTGCAAACACCAAGGGTGAGGGCACCCTTTATCCCTGACATCAATGTTGATATGAACTTTGGCTTTAAACTGAGGTCCATCTTGAGAGTAAATGCTTTGGTGATGCTAGCAATAATGCATTTCATTTGAGTAAACACCATTTCTTTTCCTAATAAAATGTGTGGCCTGGCTTAAACTATGGATATTTAACTGCATTCTTTGCCACACATACCACCGATCCATTTTCACCCTTCGTCAATAATCTTTTCGGGGTGGGAACACTTGTGTACATTACATTATAGCTTATACACAAAGAAAAGGCAACTCCCACCACATATGCATTTAGCTTCGGTATTTTTATGTTGTAGGTTGTGTGCATAAGGATAGCTATACTTTGTTCTTCACAGATCATGTGCAAATAGTTACTATGGATTTGGTAAGAGATTCGTATTCCTATACATTGTTGATCCACATCTTGGTAGTTAATACACAATATGTGAGATAGAGAAAGTATTGCAAATATTTGAAGAAGAAGTAGCTTCCACACAAGGTTTTGATCTTCCGTTTTATTTGGAAATGAGTGCACCAAGCAAAACATGGAACATTCATCTCATTTGACAACACATCGTCTTGCAAGGCCACTTTCGAATCAAACTACGTGTTGTCCATTTGTTTTTAAAAATGTGTGTTATTTAATTATTTTGAAAACTTTACACATAAATCTTTAGATGTAGAGATGAATATCCATCATATGTACAACAATAAATCACCTCCAATATAATTCAAGTATTTTTTAAATAAACATCTTATTATGATATGATTTATGTACACAAATTTAAATTTAAATAAACATTTTATTTAATAAAATATTATTAATATATTAATCTATTCAATTTAATCTACTCTTAAAAATTATTTAGAAAAAAATCTTAAATTAACTATTAATTTACAAAATAATATACCATGAAAAAAATTATAATTTTTTTAATATAATAATTTAAAAATATGACTACTCTTTTTAAAATCACCACAATTAAAAATAACATCTATTTAAAACATATAAAAATAAATAATAAGAAGACCATTTCTTTTTAAAAAATGTTAAATAACTATTAAATTTTAAATTTTAATAAATATATATATATAACCCGTGCATTCGTAGTTTAGTTGGTTAAAAAAAAATGTAACATTAAAAATAATAGGAAAACTTTAAAAAAAGGGTCTATTTTGACTTCCAGATCTACCGACCCTGTCCAATGTGACATCTACCGTAATATGGACGGCTCTTTTCTAGGCCAAGAGGATGTACTTACCCCGGGTTTTTATTTTTATTTTTATGTTTTTTGCTGCTGTGGATAAGTCTCACAATTCAGTCTCGCCAGCCGCATGACTATCGACAGTCCTGCCGTCCACCTTACGACCCTGCCACCAGTGCCGTAGACTCTGACTCCAAATCTTTAATCGCCAGCTATTTTATTTATTACGATAATTTCGTTGGGTTGCTTACTGATGGGATATGGATAATTTGATGGGTTGCTTTTCTGAAACGATATATTATGTCGAGATGCATCTAGGGCTTTTTCTTGTCCAACCGTAATAAAAATATAAATATGGAGCGTAAAGGTGAGGTTATGTGGTGGAGTTTTACTGATTTGCAAGTGTTTATTGAAATTTTTTAAGTTTTAGAGGATTGGTTATTTTTACATTACACAACCAATTAAATAATTATAGGGGAGTTTATCTTATACAAATTAGAGTTAAATTATTTTTATATTTATATAACTAATTTAATAATTATAGAGGAGTTCGTTTTATACAAATTAGAGCTAAAGAAGTTTTATGATACTTGATTAAATCTCGATTCCTTTAATTATCATATATATAACTTGTAACATTTCAAAATTACAATGTATGCAATTCTTGAATTCCCAAAAATGGGTAAAGCTTAGTTAAAATGAACTTCAAAATTACAATGGATGCAATTCTTGAATCCCCAAAAATGGGTAAGGCTTAGTTAAAATGGACTTCCCTAGAACCTACAGGGTAGTTAGCTTTGTAGAAAGGAAACTCCTATACTATGCACATGTAACGAAAAGACATCTCTGAGCGTACTTGAGGGCGCTAATGAACCCATCGTACTCTCCATCGCAGTAGTAAGGACTGCCGCCCAGGGGTTAAATTTGACCCCTGTTTAAACATTTTTTACCATTTTAAACGTAAAATACTTCCAATTTTTTTTTTAAAACCGTAATGAAGGACGGGGATTTTTTTAAAAGACTATCATTTTGACGTTCACTTTTAAAAAACATCCGTTCTAATTTTATATAAGGCTAAGCCTATATGCCTTAAGTTTATAAGCTCACTAGCTCAGCGTCCTGGTCCAGCCTCCAGCCCTCCGGCTCTGAAATCCCGACTCCTCGAGTTTGACTCTCTGTCTGCGTCTCCCCATAACATTAATTATTAAATCTTCTAAATTTATTAGAAGAGCTGCGCACATTGCAAATTTGCATCGACAGACTGGCAGTGGCAAGTTGGCAATCGGTAGGCTGGTAGTGACGGCACCATAGTACGCTAAATATATATTAAATCTCCACATACTCCACCGTAGACTGTATACTGTAGACTCAACATTGATGAATTGACGTGGGCGTGGTAGTTGAAGTCTTGAAGAGGGTTGGTCTTTGACTCTGCCACTGGTCATTCCATTCCAATTTCCCCCCAATTGCAGCCTGTAGCTTGCAGCCTGCGTGACAGCGTGTGAGAATATATGGGCCGTGGCAGAATAGGGTAGCAGACTAGCAGTGACAGCACTGCAAAAGTATCCCATGGGCCAGACTCCAGTACCCATTTGAAAATTGCATTGACTTTTTCTGTTATTTTGGGTTCTGACCTCCGAGTCTCTGACAGTTTGACTCTTTGAGCAACTCTTATGTGTTCTAATTGTTGTATGGGAAGCAATTTTTCTGAGTTATCTTGCAAGTTGCAACACAGGGCGTTACCATAGCTTCCATCTTACTTTGCATCCAGTAAGAATCTTGTTGGGCAGGGGGCAGGGCATTGGTTATTGGGTTTAAGCTCAAGTTGGCATTTCTAACGTAAGTATCTAAACTTGGTTTTTCATCTCATAGTTTATTTTTTTGTATTGCTTAGCTTTGGCTTTCGTTTTACTCTGAGAATCATTATTACCAATTTGCCACTTTAGTTAAATCATGTTTTTCTAGTTACAAATTACAATACTAGTTTTGATCATAAAAACTTCATTTTCCATCCATTTAGGTAAATATTTGTCCTATTGTGAAGCTCCTGTAGTCTTGTCACTTATTCGCCAATCGCATTGTCCCTTAGTGTTTGTCCTTGTTTTGCATACAGTACGTGTTAACCCCTGTTGGCCACCCTAAAGTTCTAAACAACAAAATTAGTAGGGTTGCACCCTGTGCTACTCTACATTTTTTGTTTTAAATGCATTTTGTTTTGTTACATTTTAGATTTTAATATAATAGCTTCTAAGTTCTAGGTGTATTTATTTTTAATAGCTTTTAAATGTATTTTTATAATTAATAAAATAGTAACTTTCAGTCCAAAAATCATGATAATGAAATTATAGTAATTTTTAATTTAATTAAAAACCATAATAATAATTAATAATATTTTATTAATATGTATAAATTAATTAAGAATCATTATATTCTATTAATAAATATAAATTGATAATTATTAATAATCGAGAATAATTAATGATATTTCATTAATATGTATAAAATGAAAAATATTTAATTAATATTAACAAAATCATAAATTGAAATTATAATAGAAATATTTAATTAATATTAATGAATTCAACAATATTTCATTAATATTTATAAATGAATTTAAACTAAAATTATAACCCAAATATTTAATTAATATTAATAAAATAAAAAAACTAAAATTGTAATATAAAATTTAATTAATATTAACGAAATTAACAATATTTTATTAATATGTATAAATGAATTCAAAACAAATAATCATCATCTATACAATATTAAAAAATGACATCTGAAATTATTTATATTCTGAAATAAATAATTTTAACTATAATCATTAGGGCTTTATTGTATTAAATAAAATTTACATTTAATATTTATATCTTATTAATTTTGTTATTTGGTTTGTACAAGTGGTATATAATTTAAAATGTCTCAAAAAAAAAAAAAAAAAATCAGTCTTCAATTAGAAAGTTTTTCCCATGGTCTGGAACATCAAGAGCTTCATTGCAAGAGGATCACAATTTTGATTTAAATGAAGACTTAAATATATTAGGGTGTAATGATGAGTATGGTGAAGAATTTGAAGAGGGGGAAGCTTCAACAAAAAACAAAAAAAGGGCTAGAGTAAAAAGAGTGTTTAGAGATGAATGGAAAGTTAAATTTAAGTGGTTAAGATGTGTAATGCATGAAGGGAAAACAGTTATGAAATGCATATATTGTGAAGCACACAAATCTGTGGGACCATGGGGCACTAGAACTGGTTGTACTACTTTGCAACATGATGCAATAGTTACTCATGCAAATTCAAATATCCATAAAATTTCACAAGCAAAATGGATATGTGGAAATGAAGGGAAAGCAAAATCAATTCCAGAACACATTGCAAACATTGATGATACTAATAAGGAAAAAATCTTCACAGCTATGAAATTAGTTTATTGGGTTGTGCAAGAAGACTTGCCTCTCTCAAAATATGAGTCCCTTTGCTCTCTTGAAATGTATTTAGAAACACCAAACATGCTGAAAAGTAAGGACTATAAATCATATACAAATCATATGGCTGCAAATGATTTTCTTTTTTCCATATCTAAGTATCTTGAAGAGGAACAAAATGCAAAAATGCTAGATAGTCCATTGTTCTCTTTGATGTTGGATGAAATTATAGATCGAAGCTTAGAGAAACACCTTGTCGTTTATGCTACTTTTCTAGACTCAAAAGGGTTGGGGCCACCTATTTCACAATTTCTAAAGCTCATAAATGTGTGTGATGGAAAAGGGAAAACAATCTATGAGGCAATATGTGTTTTGATGAAAGAAAGGGGTCTTTTAAACAAAAGATTGATAGCAGTTTCTACAGATGGCGCTTCATCAATGGTGGGGAGTGAAAATGGATTCATTACTCTTTTAAAAAAAGATTTACACAATCTTATGGGTATTCATTGCATTCCTCATTGTGAGGCTTTAGTTGCATCAGATGCTGCTAAATTTTTTCCTAAGTTGATGTTTGTTGAAAATTTGGCAAATAAGGTATATTCTTGGGTCCAAAATTGTACTAAAAGACATAATGAACTTATTGCTCTTCAAGAACTCATGCAACTTGAAACACTTCAAGCCTTTCAAATTCATGGAGTTAGATGGCTCTCAAGAGGACAAGTTATTGAAAGACTTATTGTGTTGATGCCTCCATTGTTGACTTTATGGAAAAGTGAGAAGAGAGACTCATGGTATGATAAGGCTAGGATCTTCTCATTACAATTTTTCTTGCATATGCTTGCAGATATGTCATGTCCCCTTCTAGTTGACATCTTTCCGAGCGAATGATTAGCCTATTATGCGACCCTCGTAGGCTGATGGGATGGATAGAGGGTCTTGATGGAGATGGGTTAGATTTCATTCGGGCTTTTTCGGACATGAATTAAAGGAGATATTAATATTTGATTAATTTAATCAAATATTAATTATTTGGTCTAATTTTAATTAATTATTAATTATTAATTATTTATTATTGGGTCTAATTTTAGGATCCTCATTCTAATTTAAGAATTGGTCTAATTTTAAGACCCTAGTTCTAAATTAAGGAAGCCCTAAGTCTAATTTAAGGGAATCTAATTTTAGCAAGCACACCTTTGGAAGGGTATAAGAATCTCTCATGGGAGAGAGTTTGTATTCATGACTATTATTGATATTGATTCTTGTTAAGAAATTCTTCTATGAAGACTGAGCCAAGGGTTCCAGGATTCCAATTGCATTGAAGAACGTCAACTCTTCATTGTGTGTGATTCAGAGGTTGTGAAAGATCAGCTGATCTATTGCCAAATTGAGAGATAACTTCACCCAAAAGTTATCATAGTATTACAGGTATTTGAGAGATAACTTCACTCATAAGCTATCACAAGGGTTTACAGGTATTTTCATTATTGTTGGGTTTTGATTCAAGAATTATCCAGATATAGATCTTTTGTATTAGCCCATAATTCTACAGATCAAGATCAAGCATACAGGTTGTGCTATATCAGCGGCCGTACGAATTCCGTACAGGTCAGTGAAAATCCGTACGCATCACAAAAATTTCAGGTACCGACATCGGCGAACAGATACTTACAGAGACCGACATCGGTCGACATATCACTGACATCGGTGGGATAATGACTACAGAGTGATCGACGATGACAGCATAACCGATGTCGATGACTGTGTTTTTACACAGCAAGCTGAGACGTAACAGATTCAAATTTCTTTCCCAGTTTGCGGAATATTCAAGCTATTAAGGCCGTACTTTCAATATTCTTTGTATACTTGATAGAGGACTTCTATTGTAAGCTTATGAGCAAATAAATAAGAATTAATACTGTGATTTATTTGTCTATTTGAAGATATTTTGCAGAAATTCAGATAAGCAATTCAGAGCTTTTGTTTTGATATTTGAAGGGATATTACAGTGGTATCAGAGCTAAATCCTACCATCCTGAGAGGTTGACAATCTTATGCAGCCACAAGGGTCGGGACCACACGGGTATTTCACGCGCAGTAGAGCTTTGCTTGAAGGCACTCAAGTTCTAGAACAACCGCCGGAAGACATGGGTGACGATATTGGCAGGGCCTGTATTCCTCACCATCCTAGAGATCAAGATGATGCAGAGGTTTTACTTACTCTTAGAGAACTACGAGAAGGGCAAAGGTAGAATAACCAGGTATTACAGCAGTTGGCAGCAACACTGCCGAGATTGGGTACTCCGAGGAGACATATCCCACACTGTGAAGATGTCAGGAGTGATGCAGGATCACAGAGAGGCCATGGGACTGTTTCTCGTACAGTGAATAGGCCTACTAGGCCTATCTTTGTGAGACAGGAGGCAGAGGAGGTGATAGCAGGTGAGGAGCATGAGGAGGCATTTACAGACACACTTAGGGCAGTGACTGAAGAGTGGGAGTCATTACCACCTATGGTCAGGGAGATGATTACTTTTGACCGATTCCTCACACAAAGGAAAGAACATTATCGAGGTCGACAGAATGGGAGACCAAGACCCCAGAACAATGATCTAAAGCATGCTACGAGCAGGCTCACACTAGCGACGTTTGACGGTAGTGGTAAGGTGACAGCACAGGCTTGGGTTAGTAAGCTTGATACATTTCTCACATTGCGACCAATGGGTGAGGAAGATGCTATCAGATATGCGACACTACATCTTGAGGGAGTAGCTCACGATTGGTGGCACCATGGGATGGTGACACTCCATCATGATCGGATCACATCTTATCAGGAGTTTGTGGATAGGCTGGTAGAGCGTTTTGACAGGAGAGATCCAGAGTCCTATTTCTGAGAGTTGGCACAATTGCGCCAAAGTGGCAGTCTAGAGTCTTATATTGGTGACTTCCAGAAGTTATCAGTTATGGTTCCTGACATTTCAGAGAGGCGACTTGTAGTACTCTTCATGGAGGGATTGACAGAACCATTGAGAGGTTGGGTCAAAGGCTTTGATCCTCCTTCCTTACAGGAAGCTATGAAGAAGGCGCGTAGTATGGAGATGGCAGCCCCATCTAGTAGATCTAACTCCAGAGGTACTTCTTCATCTAGGGACAGTAAGGGCTTCAACAGGAATAGAGAAAGACCAGGTTTCAACATAGACAAATCAGGTGTTAAGAATGATTCAAGGGCCAATCTAGCAGCACCACCTTTGGATAGAGAGGCTCTTAATGATCTACGAAGGAAGAAGCTTTGTTTCTATTGCAAAGGTCCATATGATGCTAATCATGATTGTCCTTTGAGACCTAAGAGCAAAGCAAATCGGGTGATGTGGGCCTATTATGAGGATGAGGAATTAGAAGATTCCGAACATCACGATTGTTCCAAGGAGCCAGAGGCTAAGGCTTCAGAGCCTAGGGTAGAGGCAGAGTCAGAGCTCCAGATTCAGGAGGCACATCTATCTAGCATCTAGCACGAGGGATCATTCAGACTCCGGGGAGTATTGGCAGGACAGAGGGTCATTACCCTTCTTGACACGGGAGCCACACATAATTTCATTGATACCAGATTTGTGGAGAAGCGTGGAATCACCACAGAAGAGTTCGAGGGCATTAGAGTTAAGGTAGCTGATGGTTACACCCTCCGGTGTGAGCGGATGATCAGAGATCTCCCATTGCGCTTGAACAACTATGAGTTCAAGGCTGATTATTATGTGGTCAACATGGGGGATATAGATTTGGTTTTGGGCATGAAGTGGCTTCATTCCCTTGAGGTAGTCACTCTTAGTCTTAAGGATATGGAGATCCGTTTTGATGTAGATGGGAAGACTCACATTCTCAAAGCAATACGGGACGGCAACATCAAAACCATTTCTTTACATCAGATGGAGAGGCTCATGCGACATGATATGGTAGAGTGGGCTGCCGAGTGCACATTGGCACCAATGCAGGAGGGACAATAGAAGACCGAGTACCATCCGGACATTCAGCAGTTGAGAGTCAAGCATGATAAGGTCTTTAGTGACATTCCACCTGGGAGACCTCCAGATAGGGGCATTGAGCATATTATTGAGCTTGAGGAGGGGGCTAAGCCCATTATGATTACTCCTTATCGACATCCTAAGCGGTTGAAGGATGAGATTGAAAAAACAATTAAGGAGTTACTGGCTATGGGTCACATTCGGCCAAGCAAATCACCGTTTGCTTCTTCAGTTGTTCTAGTGAAGAAGAAGGATGGCACCCTACGAATGTGCATTGACTATAGAGCCCTGAATAAGAGGACCATTAAGAACAGGTATCCTATACCACGTATTGATGAGCTTATTGACGAGCTCCATGGTGCACATTACTTCACGAAGATAGACTTAAGATCAGGCTATCATCAGATCAGAGTTCGCGAGCAGGACGTGGAGAAGACAGCTTTCCGTTGCCATAGTGGACACTACGAGTTTATAGTGATGCCATTCGGGCTCACTAATGCGCCAACAACATTTCAGTCCACCATGAATAGAGTCTTCCATTCACTGCTGAGGAGGTTTGTACTTGTTTTTTTTATGACATTCTTATATACAGTAGGACTTGGTAGGAGCATTTGGCTCATCTGGAGACTGTACTCAGCATCTTGGAGAGGGAATCCTTGTACGCCAAGGAGTCCAAATGTGATTTGGGGATGACCAAATTGTTATACTTGGGTCATATTATCAGTGCAGGGGGAGTGCGGATGGATCCTGAGAAGATCCGCGCCATCATAGACTGGCCTATTCCAGCAAACCTAACACAGCTAAGAGGATTTCTAGGTCTGTGTGGTTTTTATCGGAGGTTCGTGAATGGTTATTCACGACATGCAGCTCCTATGACAGATTTGACTAAAAAGGGTGCTTTTAGTTGGACACCTGAAGCACAGGAGTGTTTCGAAAGGTTTAAGGAGTTGATGACTACGTGCCCAGTTTTGGCACTACCTGATTTTTCGAAGCCGTTCGAGCTTCAGTGCGATGCTTCAGGCGAGGGAATTGGAGCAGTGCTTATGCAGGAAAAGCACCCCATAGTATATGAGAGTCGTAAGCTCAGGGGACCAGAGAGACTGTACAACATATATGATAAGGAGATGCTCGCTATCATGCATGCCTTGGCAAAATTTAGGCAATATCTAGTGGGCAGCAAATTTTGCATCAAAACGGACCACAACAGTTTGAGACATTTCTTGGGGCAGCGAGACCTCAATGATCGTCAACAGAAGTGGGTGAGTAAAATACAGGCATATGATTTTGACATCTCTTTCATCAAGGGCACCCATAATGTTGTGGCCGATGCTCTTTCACGCAGGCCGTATTTGAGTACCATGGTCAACATTACAGAGGATTGGCGACATATGATTGTGGCAGAGTATGCCAAGGATACATGGGCATCTAGCATTGTTGAGGGATCGACGGTTGACACTAGATATACTCTTGTGGATGACTTGATCATTTACAAGAATAGGGTTTATTTGATCCCAGGGTCGTCGATGAAGAACATTATCATTCGAGCTTTTCATGATATACCTACTGCAGGACATCCCAGATATTTTAAGACTTTATAGACAGATTAGGGAGAGATTCACATGGAAAGGCCTCAAAGCAGATGTTCTTCAGTATGTGCGTGAGTGCCCTGTTTATCAGCAGAACAAGCAGGAGAACACGTACCCAACAGGATTGTTGCAGCCACTTCCAATTCTTGACAGGAAGTGGGAGTGTTTGTCGATGGATTTCATTACAGGCTTGCCTAAAGCCCAAGGAGGAGATTGCATATATGTAGTTGTGGATCGGTTAACGAAGTATGCTCACTTCTTTCCGATCACCACCACCCATACAGCTACACAGGTAGCAGAGATTTTCTTTCGAGAGGTATTCCGACTACATGGATTACCTCGGAGCATAGTGAGCGACAGGGATAGTCGGTTCCTGAGTCACTTCTGGTAGGAGGTGTTCTGACTTTGTGGGACCGAGCTTACACCTAGCACTAGCTACCACCCGCAGACTGATGGACAGACGGAGATAGTGAACAAATGGGTGGAGGGCTACCTCAGGAACTACATTGCAGGGCAGCAAAAAGCTTGGGTCAAGTGGATTCATCTGTGCGAGTACTGATATAATACAACTTTCCACATGACCATTCAGATGTCTCCTTTTATGGCATTGTACGGGTATGAGGCACCGAGTTTTCTAGATTTGCTACTGAGCGACAGTAGAGTGCCGAGTGTTGGGGACCTATTGCAGGAGATTCAGGATATTATGAGGACTCTCAAGGAGAATATTGCTAAGGCGCAAAATCAACAGAAGTAGTATGCAGATCAGCGGAGGACCGAGAGATCTTTTGAGGTGGGTGACATGGTCTATCTTATGCTGCAGCCTTACCGACAGTCTACTCTTAAGAAGAGTGGGGCAGAGAAGCTTAAGCCACGTTACTACAGTCCTTTCAGGATCCTGAGACGTGTTGGAGAGATGGCTTATGAGCTAGAGCTTCCGACAGAGAGCAAGGTACACAATGTCTTTCATGTATCACGCCTCAAAAAGGCGTTAGGACACCGTGTGATACCTTCTACAGTTTTACCTCCCTTAGATGATGAGGGAAAGTTGATTTTAGTACCTGAGTCCATCTTGGAATCTAGAGAGAGACAATTGCGTAGGAGGATTATCAGGGAATATTTGGTAAAGTGGAAAGATTTGCCAGTTGAGGATGCAACATGGGAAAGCGAGGATATTCTATAGCATCCAGAGTTGAGATTGCTTGAGGGCAAGCAATTTTAGGAGGGGCGGATTGTCATGTCCCCTTCTAGTTGACATCTTTCCGAGCGAATGATTAGCCTATTATGCGACCCTCGTAGGCTGATGGGATGGATAGAGGGTCTTGATGGAGATGGGTTGGATTTCGTTCGGGATTTTTCGGACATGAATTAAAGGAGATATTAATATTTGATTAATTTAATCAAATATTAATTATTTGATCTAATTTTAATTAATTATTAATTATTAATTATTTATTATTGGGTCTAATTTTAGGATCCTCATTCTAATTTAAGAATTGGTCTAATTTTAAGACCCTAGTTCTAAATTAAGGAAGCCCTAAGTCTAATTTAAGGGAATCTAATTTTAGCAAGCACACCTTTGGAAGGGTATAAGAATCTCTCATGGGAGAGAGTTTGTATTCATGACTATTATTGATATTGATTCTTGTTAAGAAATTCTTCTGTGAAGACTGAGCCAAGGGTTCCAGGATTCCAATTGCATTGAAGAATGTCAACTCTTCATTGTGTGCGATTCAGAGGTTGTGAAAGATCAGCCGATCTATTGCCAAATTGAGAGATAACTTCACCCAGAAGTTATCATAGTATTACAGGTATTTGAGATATAACTTCACTCAGAAGCTATCACAAGGGTTTACAGGTATTTTCATTATTGTTGGGTTTTGATTCAAGAATTTTCCAGATATAGATATTTTGTATTATCCCATAATTCTACAGATCAGGATCAAGCATATAGGTTGTGCTATATCAGTGGCCGCACGAATTTCGTACAGGTCTGTGAAAATTTGTACGCATCAACAGAAAGTTTAGGTACCGACATCGGCGAACAGATACTTACAGAGACCGACATCGGGTCGACATATCACTGACATCGGCAGGATAACGACTACAGATCGACCGACGACGGCAGCATAACCGACGTCGGCGACTGTGTTTTTTACACAGCAGGCTGAGACGTACCAGATTCAAATTTTTTTTCCCAGTTTGCGGAATATTCAGGCTATTAAGGCCGTACTTTCAATATTCTTTGTATACTTGACAGAGGACTTCTATTGTAAGCTTATGAGCAAATAAATAAGAATTTATACTGTGATTTATTTGTCTATTTGAAGATATTTTGCAGAAATTCAGATAAGCAATTCAGAGCTTTTGTTTTGATATTCGAAGGGATATTACAAGATATATTATGTGAACTAAACAAGTTGAATAAAAAATTTCAAGAAGAGAATGTGGATGCAACATCTTTAGGGGCAGCCATAGATACTACTATACAAATTTTAAGCAGGGTGGTTTCTAAGGTCCAACACTTTTGCAAATAGTACAAGTTACTTGTCTAAATTTTTAGAGAGCTCTGAATATGGTTATTTAGAGATTATTGATCAGGATGGACACATTCATAGGCATGAATTACAATTTGTGGAAATTTCAAATGTGCGTGATGATTATGTTGATCCACCAAAACAGAGAATGAAGCCTTACATTGATGGTTCATTAGAGAGCTGCAAAAAACTTGCTAAAGAATATGTTCAAAAACTTATAGATTGTTTAAATGAAAGATTCCCAGATCTTTCATTTTTCAATTCTATAAAGTTGTTCAGCCCTTGTCATTATTCAGAGGATCACATACTAGAGAAGAAAATTCAAAGTGGTGGCTTCTTAAAATTTTTGAACACTTGCAACATACTTTATGTGAGGGAGAAAAAGCTTTCTTTGATTTTGAAGGTTGTTTAAAAGAGTTGTATGATTTTGTTGATACTCTTCGCTTTAGTTGTGAAGGATTCCGCATGAAGGAAGCTTGGAGGGTTTTTTGTGCTACAGATTCACATACAATCTTTCCAAATATGACAAAACTATGGCAAGCAATACTTACCATCTCGGCAAATACATCAGCATGTGAGAGAGGATTTTCAAGACAAAATATAATAAAAGATATACGGAGAACAAAACTCTCATTGGATACATTGGATGCCTTGATGCGAGTTTCATTGATAGGTCTTGATATATCAATGGTGGACTGGGACAAGGTTTATGAAATTTGGAAAGATGTCAAACAAAGAAGGATTTAAAATATCTTAGAATGTTCTATGTGAACATATTTATAATGGTATTGTATTTCATATGAACCAATGAACACTCAAGTTTTTGCTTACACTACTTTTTTAATAGTGTTTTTTCAAGTCAAAATTGGTGGATATATGTTTGATTTTTTGAAGATATACATTTGAATTTTTTAAAGATATACATTAAATTTTTTTGTAAAGATGGAACTAGTGCAAAAGGAAAATCCATTCTAGAGTTGTATTCTACAGCTAAGGTATATCCTCGTATCATATTTCCAACATGTATTTTGAGTCTACTTCACCAAGAATCTTCTCTCAAATAACATTTAGAATATCTTGATTTTCTGTTGATGGTCTTGAAGAGTATGCTACAGGATTTTTAGTGCATTCATAGGTCTGCCATATGAAAGATTGAGTTGAAATAGTCAAGTATTAAATATATTTGCAAAATTGTGACTATGGCATTGAATATATTTGCAAAATTATGACTATGGCTATGAATTTCATACTGTTAACTATAATTTGTTCTTAAGTTTTTTAGAGACCATTACTTGTGTTCAAAGGACCTATTTGTGCTTGTTGCTTATCGGCTGAATGGATACATCTTATGACTAAGCTATAATAGATGGAAAAAAAAAATTAAAAGTAATCGTCGGCTGTAAAAACTGTACATCAATACTAACATGCTGAGACATACTGACATGATAGGAAAGCTATAGCTAAGTTCATGTGTGCAAACTGGGGGTTTTAGCTACCTGACATCAACAGGTACAGAGTTCCAAAGCGTGCTTTCAAGCATCCATGTGCCTAGGCCATCATATAGGTTGCTTTGTTCATACATTTTTGCCATATTAATGTTAAATCAAAGCATATTTACTACTGGATGTCTATTCATACATTGATATGAATTTAACACCGCATGTAGGATATGACAATGCATGCTCCAGTAGTTCTCAATCACATGTTTTAAAACTATTGAGCATTGGCTAAGATATTTATTTGTCAAAATAACGAACTGATTTGGGCATCTTGTAGTTGGACATAATGTTTGATTGTGGATATGTTTATGGTCTGATCTTCTTCAGGTCCAATGCTAATATTCCATGACAATGGGTCCAGTATAAGACTCGAATTGATAGATTTTAAGTTACTTAAGCAAGATGATCCGAAGTCTCTAATACATTGACACTGCCAACAAACTGTTCTCAAATGTAAAAACAACAATTTATTTTCCTATACTGGGTTCCTAATTTAAAGGGTCTGGTTTTTTT
>JARHVA010007890.1:0-217500 GCA_037957365.1 Torreya grandis
GTAACCTGTTTCGATGTTGTGAGATTGTTATGATTCTTACTTGAGTATTTGAGTTTTAGTTGCTCTATTTGTATAACTTAAATGAATTAGAATAAAATATCGATAGATTTATTATTGCCCTTCTCTCTAGCGTGAAAAATAAATTGTAAAGGAGTCTTGTGATGAAATATGTTAATTGCTTGTATTTCCCTTTCCCTTTTCCTATATGGATCTTTCTAAGTAGTTTAAAATCTTGCCTTGCTTGTCTCTGAATATTCATTGATATTACAAACTTCACAACTTATAGTTAGAAATTATTGATAATGTTTGTTTTCATTAAAGTAATTTTGTAACTAGATGTAGATGGTGGATAACCATGTGCTTGATGTTCTTTCAATATCCATTACTTAGATATTGTGTCTATATGTATTATGTATGCATGTTTATACTATTTTTATTGGTATTTTGGATGAAAAATTATTAGAATGACATTAAGAATGTTATATTAAAAAATAAAATAAGCATGAATGAAAGGAGGGGCACCTTGTGTGAGAGGCATTTTGTGAGTGTAGAGGCAAAGAATATTATTAAAAGGTGTTATATGAGTGAGGTGTATAGGTAAATATTGAAACAAAGTGTGAGGAGGAAAAATACCCAACAAATAATAGTTTATAAATGTTGAGAAGAGGTTCTTCAAGATGCAATGTTGTGTACAAATGGGATAAAGTGTAATAGAAAGAGTTTATGGTGGTGTAATATAAAGAGGGTTAAGGTGGTTTATTTATTTGTATAACATCATAGAAAGAGGTTATGTTAGTTAAATAATAAAATTCATTCCATGTGCCATGTAAAAATGGTGAACAATGATCAAAATAACAATGGGTGGGAGAATTTTTAAGATAATGCTTCAAAATGGGAAAAGGGAGATGGGGACAGGGATGGGTCCAAGGAGTATGGTGATATGTTTAGTGATGGGGATATATCTATATTTTATAAATAAGGCTCTAATAATCATAATAGTAAGGAATCATATTATTCAAAGGAAAACCTACTATTTCTAACAAAAAGGGCTTCCTAGTCGGTAAAGAGGGGCCCAAATCGGATATAGGTAAGATATCTTAGATCTCTAAACTCAAAGGTTTGTCACAAGATAAGAAGGAAATTCATCCTACATAATAGATTAATACCATTAAAGATGGTAAAGATATTCATATTAAATTCTTTGCTTCATCATTAACCGAAGCTCATCTAGAATGGACCAGGCACTAGTGGGAAAGTTTATGGCTAAACCCAACATTGACTTGTTCAGATCATGGGCCATGGAAAAATGAAAACACCAAGGTCATTTAAAATTTTGGTAGTGGTGAATGGATTTTTTATGATCAAACTAAATAATCTTGATGATTGTGCATGTATCTTAGTAGGAGGTCCTTGGTTCTTTGGAAGATTGGGACTATTCCTAAAAAAATGGCATCCAAGGTTTGATCTAAATATAGAAAATATCAATTTGATGCCCATATGGGTTCATCTCCTTAATCTTTCAGCTGAACTATGGGAGGAGGATCGCTTCATCAACATAGCTAATATTTTTATCTATTTGATTTCCTTTGATCTAAAAATAAAATCTAGATCTAGATTCATTCATGCTCATTTCTATGTGAATATTTTTGTAAATCAAGAGCTTCCTTCATCAGTGTTTTTACACACTCCTTTTGGTGTTTGTACCCAAAAATTTGAGTTTTAAAAATTGGTTATGCTTTTTGAAAAATGTAACAATTTGGGTCATCCATCTAAGGTTTCTCCCATAGTTATTCAACATCAATCGACTTATCTTAAACCTACTTGGCATAGAAAATGAGGGGTGACATTTAAAGAAGTAGAAATGCATTAGAATCTATAACTAATACCAGAACATGAGAAGAACAAAGACAAAGTCACAATTTTATAAGAAAAAATAATTTATAAAAGGTGGTTTGGGAAGAAGGTAAGTAGTCTAAAGTAGAAAATGACAAACATTTATAGGTATAGGACTCAAAATATTCAAGAAAAATGCATAGTGTAATTTTAAACTAGGTGAATAACTCTCAGGAATCAGATTCAATAATCTCTATATAGAAGAAAGGGTGAAGGAAATTTTAGTTGAATTTTTTCAAAAACCTACAAATAAATTTGATCTCTTAGTGCATATGCAAAGAGGAACAAGAGATATTTCAATCTCTACACCTTCAAAATGTCAAAGACTTAAGCCTATAGTTATTAGAGGAAAATCAAAAAGTAGAAGAGATCAATCATCATGTATCTTCATCCCCAAAGGCTTGATAATTTATGTCAATTGACTCCAAAGATATTCTATCAACCCATAAGCATAGCATCAAATCCAAGTTCACATCCTCTGTTACAACCAGGTGAGGTATTAAAGTGTCAGCCTTTTGTATGCCTCCTAAAATTAGGAAATCTTCCAAAAGAGAAGTATTTAAAAATATCATAGATGTTAAAATTGTAGATGGATTTCAATCCACACTTCCTTTTAAGGGAGGTAATTCTTCTCCTTTTAGTTAATTATGTTGATCTTTTCTTATAATATTAGAGGAATGCATAGTTCCTCTAGATAGAAATTTTAGAAGAAGTCACAAACCTCTTATTTTGGCCATTCAAGAATCTAAAGTTGATGAAATTTTCTATGAGAATCATAAAAAGGTATATTGGAAGGATGTTGGTTCTTCTTGTATTAGTTTATTTGTAGCCTCTAAGGGGCTTATTAGATTTTAGGGTAGTAATAAACTAATTAGGGAGCCTTTTTTCAAATCACCTAATTATTTTGGCAGTCCTCTTCACTAATTTTTTAGATAGTATGTAATAGATTTTTTTAAACATTTATGCCCTTAACTTTGTTACTTCTCACAAAAAAGTGTGGGATGATTTAAGATTATTTGGAACTACCTATAAGGATTTTTCTCGGATTTTAGTCAGAGATTTCAACTATCTCCTTTATACAGTTGATAAAAAAAGAAGTAATCAAGTTTTCTCATATAGAATGGAGTAATTATCTTCTCTTATTGTCGATATTGGTTTGAATGATGTGGAATTAAAAGGATCTAAGTTCACTTGGAGTAACAGGGGATTGGGAGATAATTTAATTCAATACGGGCTTGATAGAATTTTCATTTCCATGGACTGATTGGATTAGAAGGATTTTATCTTAACATATTTAACTTGTGTAGGGTCAGATCATAATCCCTTGGAAATGAAAATAGTGGGAAAAACTACTAAATATGATATATATCCATTTAGAATGGAGCATATGTGGTTCACTTATCTGGAGATTCATGACAAAATTATGGAATGGTGGTCCCCAATTGTGAATGGTATGGCCATGTTCCAATTGGCTATAAAAATGAAGAATACCAAGATTAAAATTTAGAAAATGGAATAAATGGGTTTTTGGAAATGTTTTTATTCAGAAAAAAGCTCTAAAAATTGAAATTTTATTGCTTGAGTCTACAACAGAAAGTAATGGTTATGATGTAGACACTCAAAAAAAGAAAAATAGATCCTTTACGAGTATCACATGATTTTTTTGAGAGAGGAGAGTCTATAGAGACAAAAATCTAGAAATATCTAGCTCAAAGAGGGGAAAAACACACATTTTTTTCATATGTCCACTTTAAAACATAGAGCTCATAATTCAATCAAGAAAATAATTGATAGAGAAGGGCAAATCATTTTAGATAAAGATCTCATTGATCAAGAAAGTGTGAGTTTTATCAAAAAAAAGTTTCAAAATGATCTCAATAGAAACATTAGATTTAATCAATAATTTTTGCATGTCATTCTAGAGGTGGTAACCCAGGAAGATAATTCATCTCTTATTGCATCTACATCTAATGAGGATCTTAAAATTATTATCTCCAAAATGAACCCTAATAATCTCCAAGTCCAAATCAATTTTCTATAGCCTTCTATCTAAATTTTTGGGATATCATTGGGGATGATGTGGTGGATACGGTAAATCAATTTATTGAATCTACTTGGATGTTAAAAGAACTCAATCACACATTTCTTGTTTTAATTCTTAAGAAGGAAGGGGCTGTAATTTTTTCTAACTTTTGCCCTATTAGTTTGTGTAATTCAATTTATAAAATCATGACTAATATTTTCTCTTTAGGATTACAATTTATTATGGAATCTATTATTGATACTCAACAAGGTGGTTTTGTCCCTAGAAGACAGATCCAAGATGTATTATTGTAATCCATCAATCTATTCACTCAATGGATAAAAGTGAGAGTGCTAAAATGGTGATAAAATTAGACATGGCTAAGGATTATGATAGATTAGATTGGATCTTTTTAGATAGAATAATGAGATAATTTGGTTTCCAAGACAAGTTTAGAAAAATTCTAATATCTTGCATTTTTAATTGCATGTTTTCAGTTCTTGTGAATGGAGTGGAACAAGTTTCTTCCAAATCATTAAAGGAGTTAGACAAGGGGATCCCCTATTTCCTTTCTTTTTCATGATTATGGTTGAATCTTTGAGCAGATTTATTTCAAATGCAATGATAATTGTTGAGTTAAAAGGTTTTAAGCCAGTTAGGAATGTGGACCTGTTGTCTCATCAATAATTTGCATATGATAGCATTCTTCTAGCAGAAGCAAATATTAGGGAAGCTAAAATTTTAAATAAAATTATGTTCATGTATGAACTAGCTTCTAACTAAAAAGTGAATTTTGAAAAAAAAAAAAAAAAAATCTTCATCAATACACCTTTGGTAAGGAAAGCTAGAATAGCTCAGATTTTGGGCTGCCAAATCAAACAAACTCCTTCCTCTTATTTGGTCATGCCTCTATTTATCAACAATATCCCTCTTACAACTTAGAATCTTCTGGTGAAATATTTTAAAGAAAGCTAACTGGTTGGAAAGGGAAGCTTCTCTCTTAGGTGGGCATACTCTTACTTATCAAAAGTGTCTTTTTAGAGCCTTCTGGTTTATCTTCTTTATTTTTTTAATTTACCTAAGATTATATAAGATAAGCTTAATGAAATTAAAATAAACTTTTTTATGGAAAGGAGCTTAAAAGAGAAATAGAATTCATTTGGTAACCCACAAAAAAATTTGCATGGCCAAAAGCAAAGAAGGTCTAGGTATTCGAAGATTAAATTGGATGAATAAAGTTCTTCTATCTAAATTTGTTTGTATATTTTTTACTATCAAAAATAATTGGGCCAATATTTTAATATTCAAATATATTGATGGCAAATATCCTATTTTCATTTTTGAAAATAACCATTTTGTTTGTGGATCTCATTTCTAGAACTTTATAAATGCTAACAAAAATGTTATATCTTTTGGTTCTAAATGGCAACTATGAAATGATATTCATGCAAATTTATGGAAAGCCTCATGTATTTTATACCATCCTCTAAACACTTTAGAATTGTGGTATTATATTTATGCTCAAATATATATATATATATATATATATATATATGGCAGTCAGGTTCAGGACTATTAGTAGATTATAAAAGGTACAAGAAGCTAGAAAAGTCTGAGTATTTAAAATTTACATCAGGAATAAAATAGAATCCCACCTAACCTAGATAATTTGTTGAGAATGCATCATATACCAAAAACCATTAATGAAGACCATTTCATATGGAAAGAGTCTATTGAGGGACATTACCAAGTTAAATCTATGTATAATTTGGTAACTAATCTTCCTAGAAATGATGTGAATTGGGATAGATTATGTGACAAGTTACTCATACCTAAATTAGTTTTTTTCCTATGGGTGGTTATTAAAAATAAACTATTGATTATGGACAATTTAAGGAAAAAAGGTTTCACTTTGATAAACAAGTTCCCATTGTGTGAAAAGGATAATGAAACAATTTTACATTTGTTGGTTGATTGTTTGTTCATCTATGAGGTATAGAGTTTTTTTCTTAACAAAATTCATGTCTTATGGCTATTCTCGAGTTCTTTGTTTGACTTCTGGCAATCTTGGGAGTGTCCATTTCAAAATGATCTCTTGAAGAAAATATGGAAGCTCACTCTTCCTATGTTATTTACGGAATTTGGGGTGAAAGAAATGATAAAAATTTTATAAATATAAAGCATCTAGGTATGGTTTTAGAAAATACTATTTTTCTATCCATTGTAAAAAAAATCAAAGCTATGACTAGTGGAAAAGGTAAAAACTTGTAAACGTTTGAAAAACAATTGGCTTTAAATTGGTAAATTGATACATTGTGTATTGGTAATATTGACCCCAAAGATGAAATGAGTGTATGTGTAGAGTAAAAATTTACTCTATGTTTCATTCTATTTTTTAGTCGCGCGCCGCAAAATTTTGTCTTTGCATACTTTGGTCTGAGATGACAAAGTTTTGAAACAGAGCACGGGCTCTATTTTCCTTTTAATTCATTTTTTGTCCAAGTGTCGAAATCAAGCGAAAGCTAACAAGTGTCATCGTCTAGGGCATCCTTCTCAACAAAAACTACCAAGTGTCATCATCTGAGGCACCTTTTATATTTTATATGAGCTGGTTAGAATGTGCCACGTATCTCATAGCAACTCAGTGGAATGTGCCAAGTGTCACCATCCACAGTTTCATATCCACACCCACATTTCATCTCTTTTTAGTGAAAAGTTTTAAACAGCTAAGTATCAAAATCAAGTGGAAAGCACCAAGTGGCAGTCACGAAAGGTCTCAAATTTACTTTTCTAAAAGTGATGAAAGCTGCCACATACTCTAGCAAAAGAAAGTGGAAGCCACCACGTGTCATGGTCTAAATTATCTTCATCTTTGCTTCACTGATATAGCAAAGACTGTGGTGGGTCCCAAGTTTTGTGTCTAAAGCAAGAAAAAGCCACCAGGTGTCATTGTCCGTGTAAATGAGAAATGAGACCCATTTGTTTCTATGGTATAAACAAAGTAAAGCGGAGACCACCAAGTGTCATCTTCTGTAGGTTTCTAAAAAGGTAGCTAAAAGAAGTGGAGACCACCAAGTAACCCCAGATAAGTAAAGCAGAGATTGCCATGTGTCCTTTAATGAATCAGCGGAGATCGACACCTGTTCCTATGTCACTTTTAAAGTTACTCACGTAAGAAATGTTATGGGTCTTATTTTCTTTTAAGCTATTGAATTTTTGAGGAAGTGAATTGTGACAAGTGTCAAAGGCAAAACGATCTTGAGCAAAGACACAAAAGAGTATAAGTTACGCGGAAAGTGCCACGTGTCTTCAATAGGTGCTATGAAACATGCTAGGTGTCATTTTTTGGTGTCTCCTAAGTAATAGGAAGATTTTCAAAGAATTGGCTAAGTGTTATCTAGAGTTTAAGAGAAGGGAGCGTCTTGCAATCTATTTTAGCCAATGAACTGCCAGAAGACAAAGCATTTCAAAATCTATAAGATATCTTCTGTTAGACACTTTCAGTTTGGTGAGATTTCAGTTGGGCCGTTAGATTGGGAATAAGCAGACAATCTAGAGTGAATCCAAGGTTATAAATAAGGGTATAGAGATCACCAAAAAAATTTATCAATTATCAAATAGAATTATTGTAAAGATTTTAGACTTTCTAGAGCTGTGACTAAGTAATATCATTTGCTTTTGTTCTATCTTCTTAAGTTGGAAGGTTTATGTAATTGTGCATGTTTTTGTGCCTCTTATGTGACTAGAGAATTAATGAGAAGATTGAATCCTATGCCTTTATTGATATTTTTTGTGTCATTTGCAAAAGTAGTCTAGGTTGTAGACTTTCTAGAACCGTGATTAGGAATGTCATTTGCTTTTGTCTCATTTTCTTGAGTTGAAAGGTTTATATAATTGTACGTGTCTCTGTGCCTCTTATATGACAGGAAAATTCAAATAAGAAGATTGAACCCTATGCCTTTGTTGATATTTTCTATATCACTGCAAAATTAGTCTATGTTATGAGCCTCTATTTCTATTGTTTCCATCTTTTACATTGATCATGCACTTGTTTGCTCTTAAATGTAAATGAATCCTACATATAGTCTCACTGTGCTCAAGATTAAGGTCGAATTACATTTAGGCACATCACCATAGATTATATTTCCTTTATTGCATTTGTGTTTCTGATTGAAATTCCTATCCCTTTTCCCAGTATCTACTCAATATAAAGAAGAACCAGCTTCTCAAAAATCTAGAGGTTGTTTCAAGTCGCAAGTCCTACATCTTAAAACTTCCCATTGTTGTTGATTAGAATCAAGCACAATTTTAAATCATCAACAATTTTTGGCATGCTCGGTGGGACCAATCTTGAAGTCTCTTTCAATATCGTATGAACCAAAGAGTTATGAGAAGTCATAGCTGTGGACCAGTAACCAGATCACAATCTACTACAAATCTAGGTATTCTTTTGCCACCTTTGGTAACTAGTCCAAGAAGAAGAGTCAACCAATTTATACCAATACCAAGAGCAAATATGGGAGCCCCTATACTCCCAAGAAATTATGTGAGTTGGAACACTGGTAGTCCATTAGTCCTCCCAATACCACTAGCCACTTAGGACCCTATCTTAGTGAATGCCCTAAAAGCTATACCTAAATTCAGTGGGCAAGACTCTAAAACACTTGAGGAACATCTTCAAGATATATCAGATGTCTGTTCTATACAAGTTGTCACACAACAAAATGTGGCCATAAGATTATTAGCAGCTTCTTTTAAACGGAAGGCTCTAGAATGGTATCGGGCTTTGACCCCAAATACCATATCTACATGGGATCAACTCGGAGATCTTTTCTTTAAAAGATTTGAAGAGAAGGGTGATAAATCTTATTTGTTACAGCAATTAATTACCATTCAAAGAGGACCACAAGAAGCCATGACTGAATTCAATTCTAGATTTCAAAAGACTTGGGAAAGAATCCCTGTTACAACTAGACCATTACCAAGTATGGCCATAGTGTTTTATCTTAAGGCTTTGAATTTAGATATATCTGTTATGATTCAGTCACTTGGAGGACACACTTTGCCAGAGGCTTATGAATATACGGTTAAAGCTGAGAACAATTTAATAGATGCTGGAAAGTTACCCCCAAGGCCTCCCATGCCCATGTTCCCAAAAATGTCCTTGCCATTACCTCAAGAAGTCCCTAAATCTATAGCCCCACCTGTGTCTATGTACACCTATCCTCAACCATCTGCTAAAGAAATTGTCCCTGCTCAGTCATCTAAGCTGGATGATATCAAGAATATCCTAAGGACATTTTCTAATGAGCTAATCAATATAAAAAGATATCAGAATACTTTCCATAAGCCTCCATATCAAGGCTATCAAGGAAATATATTTTCATCTCAGCCAAACCAATACCAGGGTCCTCCAAGAAAAACTAACCATCAGCCAGCAAACCAATTAGTTGCAGTCCCCACACCCTCACAGACTATTCCTCCCAATTCAAATAGGGAGATTATTCCAAGGCAAAATAACTATGTGGATAACATTAATGCCTGGTGTTTCCCTTGCAATAATGCTCATACACCTAGAGATTGTCCTATGGGTAATCTACAACAAAAGGTGGCAGAGCAAAAAAGAATAGATGGTCAGTTTTCAAGTTCCAGTGACAATCAAGCCTACCAGTCTTTTGGTATGCAGAATTTAGTCCTAATGGCTCAAATGTAAGGGATGTCATGGGTTGAAGATGAAGAATCAATTTTCTTGAACGAAGCATCTACCTCCAAAAAACTAGTGGTGCAATATGATTATTACACCAGATCAAAGAGAAGGATGGTGGAACAGCCTGAGGTTATAAATAGTCAAGTCATGGAGAATCCTCCATTTCAAGGACAAAGAAACATAGCCATTAGACAAGAAGTGCCTCAGCTGGTGTAGAATCAAGGGATTCCTACACAAATTCAAGAAAAAACAAGATATCCTTATTTTCAAAGAACTCAGACTCTAGGACCAATAAATGTGGTGGATCAATTGAAAAGGACTCCAACACAAGTATTAATATGGGATATATTGGCTATTCCTGAATAGAAGACACTACTACAAGAAGCTCTACAAGGCCAAGCAATGCCTAAAGGTACTGTTATCAAAGGACCTACTGAAAAAGAAAAGCGTAAAGATATAGTTCATCTGTAGATAATAGCCCTAATGAATAATATAGTAGAGGTAAGCAAATCCAAACCAGATCCCTTCTATTTAACTTGGATAGTGGGTAAGAAACTGTTGCATAAAGCAATGATTGATTCAGGGGCTAGTACTACAGTAATGCCCAAGCAGATAGCTGATGCTTTAGAAATTAAGTATGAACCACTCACTAAAGGAGTCATACAGCTAGATGGCAAAGTAGTACAAATAATAGGGATAATTAAACAACTCAATTATATGCTTGTCTTAATATAATTATAAATCAAGATGTAGTAGTGATAGATATACCTCCTATTTTTGGCTTATGTTTATCAAGAGACTCTACAACCAAGATAGGAGGATATATGTCCCTTGATTGGTCTCACCTCATTTTAAGAACCTAATATGGTTCAAAGATGAAGATATTATTTGAGCCATTATATAAAGATCATATCACCAATGAACTAACTGCAAAGTTAGAGGCAGCCCATGCTATGATGAATAAAGAAGAAAGGGTTTTTGTCGAGGAGCTAGGTGAATGGACTGGATATAATCAAGAAGATGAAAATGATCATTTATCATCTATGATGCAAAGTGACCCATATGGAAATTATGATTCTATTGGTCTAGGCACTTATGTTATACTTGATGAAGATCATAAAATCCTAAATGTTCTAGGGGAAGAAAAGTCAAAAGATACCTCTTCTATCAATCCTCGGGTCTCTCAACATGAATTCAACATTCTGAGTGAGAAGGCACAAGTGTATGCCTTAATCTCTGATGAAGAAGAAATAATTTCTGATTTTCTTCTTAATTTTCAAGATGATGAGGAAGAGCATGAACATTTCCTGGATCATGATTTGAATGATTTATTTGAAATCATTGGATCAGGTTATACTATTTTTCAAGGAAGCTGTGAGCCGGTTGTAGAGTAACAAGATAGTATTGAGACTCAATTACATGTGAAAAATTATTACAAACTTTCATAATTATCCTTTCAAGATATTGGTAATTTTGAAGTTATTAAAGAGGATGATCATGCAGTAGAACCTGAGTTTGAGGAAAAAGGAGTTAAGTCAATAAATGATATATGTCAAAAGGCTTCTGTTGATGAGCAGATGGTCATTAACTTCTTGGTAAGACATCCCAATATCAAGATCTGATATTCGATGAGCTTCCAAGAACAAGAAGAGCTTATGTATGTCAAAAGCATGTTTGACTCAGACTCACTCGAATGCAAGAAAATCAATGTGGCATACACAGAGGACAATTCACCAAAGCTATATCCAATTCAATCACTTGTATGGCAATATAAGCTGGCTTGTCATGAAAGAGACTTTAGAAATTTTGCTTTTGATCCAGGAGGGAGATAAAGATGCTTCATTAATGTAGTTAGGCAGTTTCCCCTTTTCATATTGCTTTGTTTTCCCATTTTTTATTTTCCCGCTTTTCTTTTAAATAAGTGTTCTTTGAATATGTAGTCAACAGCTCAGAATTTTTAAATTTTTCAAAATTTCTCCAATACATTGAATGTCTCCCAAATCTTTAGAAATCTCCAAGGTACCTTGCACTACCACTTGCATAACGTGTCTATCTCGATATTCAATGAAGATCGAGTAGGGTTTTCTAATGGTTATCCGAGTTTAATGCCATTTTGAGACTTGATAGGCCAATAAATACCTCTTAGCAAGAGTTAAAGTTTACAAGTTCTCAAACATTCTTACATCTACGTGAAAATATCCTGCTAATTGCATTTTTGTGCTTAGTAAACTTGCTTCATAAAAAGTTTTTCTATTTTGAAAAAGTTCATACAAGTTACCACAGAGAAGATATAGAGATGGAGGGGGCACAATCTTCACAACAAGGAGTTGGGATGTATGAATCCCTTGATAAGTTTCTTGCAAGTAAATCATATGCTTCAGCTCCCGCACAACCATTGAAGACCTATCTAAGGACCAGGATTCCTGAAGTTGGTCTAGCAAGTGACCCAATGAAAATCAAAGATTATGCAGATGGCATCATTGACCCAATTCTTCAGAGAGTTAGTAGCAAAAATCTTAGAGAAGGGGCACATCAAAGGTGTCTATAGAGGGCTAGAGTAGGGCAATATGAAACATTTTCCATGAGGATATGGACATCACAATTGGCACAATTCATTGTCCCAATTGTGCATCCATGCCCCGACCTGGTCGAATTATGTGCAGACTTGTTCCATGCACCCTCATACACCATTCAACGAGGTCCATTCATGGTGCAAATCACACCGCAAGCTATCAGGGATATGTTAGCCCTGTATCATGATAGTACAGCTACATTTCCCACTATTGCTAAAATGCAAATAATGTGGGCAAACATCAACACTCAGTTAAGGTTCTTGAGATCTGAATTATAAATGGGTGACGATGACACTATGGTACCCACACTCCCTGCACCAAGAGCTCAATTCACCCAGGCTAGCCAAGACGCATTGTCAATGATGGCTTTCATCTTGGAATGAAAGATGATATGGTAGTTTATGTAGAACAAATGGCTATTCTCTTCAGGCTGAAGACCGTTGATAAAACCCAGGAGTATCAGCTTGACTTTTCTGAACAAATTATTTTCTCAATGGTAGAACAATTGGCCCATTTCAAATCAAAAGGAGTGTTCAGGTATTCTTCCTATTTATTCCACCTCATGCTTTTTCAAAACTCTAACCTATTTACCCAACATATGTATCTTAATATGTATGACCCAAATTTTGATCTCCAAAGGACCATCCCTGTGTCTGCATGGACACACATTTTGTCAAAGACTAGTGACCCATATGAATTTTGGGAATTATTTGTTACCCCTATTTTTTACCACCTCAGCCCCAAACCAATTATGAATAGATTATTCCCAAGTGTTTCAAATATTCTGGCTAGTTGCCCCATTCCTTGTGATTTCTATTTTGGATCCCACCATACCATTATAAGAGTCCATGGTTTTTGTGGGGAACCAATATTGTTACCTAAGATTTTGACTCTTAGGTTAGAATTCCTAGAGGTCACCGAGTAGGTATCCACAGTTGACAATGAATTTGGTTTTGGGAAGAGAAAAAGAAAAATGTATGATCTTATGTGGATGACAACAAGCATGGTTTTGGAAACCAGGGACGCAGAAGTTGTGTTGCTCAGAAAGCTATCCTTTTTGGGTTTCCTTCTAGTAGAAGACAAATGGGTTTATGACCCAAATGGTTTCATAGCCTCTTGGGTAAGGACTCATAGGGTGGCAACCAGAATTGCACATGAAGGCCACCACTTTTGGGAGAATAGAAGAAATCCTAGGGAAGAGACTCTAGGTTTTTATGTTGAGTTAACAAACTTGCCCCTTCCACAAAATAGGCCATGGGAAACATTCTATGTCAAACAAAGGGATTATGATCCTAAAATTAGAATGGCATTTGGCTTAAGAATAACATTAAAGAATAAAGATTGGGATGCCAAAAAAATAGAGGCCTATTGGAAATATAGGTAGGAAATTTGTCAAACAACCCATTCTTTCGAAAATGTAGACACAGATGAAAGATGGGAAGAACTATGGGTTGAGTGTCATCTCTCACCTGTATTTAGCCCAGAGACAAGTAATTTGCCGACACCGAGTTTAGAGCAGGAAGCTAGGGCCTGGTCAAGTCAAGAGTCACAAGCCTCAGAGCAAACTGTAGCTGTAGTAACTATATTAGTTTGGCCTCAATCTCTCAGCACCATAGAAATGTAGAAAAGTATGGTGCCTTCATCATCATAAGTTCCCCATCGGCCCTGGTTATAGATATTCCCAGTTCTCCACAAGAAGTAGATGTGGAAGGAAAAAGGATGCAGCAAGAAGAAGAGACACCCAAGAAATGAAAGAGGGTGCAATTTTAGTTCAGTTCAGAAGAGGAGACGGACACCACATAATGCCAATTACAAGGTACCATAATTGCTCCTCAAGTAAGTATTATTCCTCCCTCTCCTCAGTCTATTTCTTCTCCAATTGGCATGATGATTTCATCTAGCCAGATGACATCCCCTGCTACTTTTGCCATTCCCATTTCTCACTTCATCCCATCTGTGCCACTTTAGGCTTTAACATTACCTCATTTCTCCCCTTCTGTTCCCAAGAAACTTTCCCCTCAAATTACCCATAGCCAACAATTGGCTATTCAATGTGGTCTACCACAAGGACATCCTTTTGTGGGTGGGCACATTGCCTCTCCCTCTACCTTCCAGACCCAAGCAGATGCTACTAGGAAGGCAAGGGAAGCCAAAAGAGAGAAAAATAAGATCAAGGAAAATAAAGCATTGGCTACACCCCATCTGCAGTCACAATTTGACCCCATCCAATAGTAATTGACAATGACTCATTTGTCACCAAATTTAATAAAGCTAATTGAGTAGATGCAGCTGAAAGATTACATGATGAATGCGGTGGCCATCGACATGTCCCTTTTCAGGCCACAAGACAAAATTGAGCTGTTGACTGAGTCCACTTCTACAGTTACTGAAGACTACTTGAAGATATCAAGGAGGCTACAAAAGATGGAAGCTAAGCTAGCCAAGGAAAAGGCAAACTGTAATAGTTTGACCTCAAAAGTTGATAGAAAAGATAATGAAATAGAGAATCTGAATAAACAGTTGTAAAATACTATTTCTCTTCAGACTCACTAGGTAGTTTAGGCCCAAAATGATTCTTTAAAGGCAAGGCTCACACAGGTAAAGGATGTGGTGATGACCCTTAGGAATGAAAAGGAAACATTGCAAGGGAAATGTGAGGAAAACCTATTTCAAGTTACCCAATTGCAACAAAAGTTGCTGGTCGAACAAAATAATGCTGCGGCCATACAAGCCCAATTTCACTCAGAGTAATAAAGAGCAGCACAATTGACACTAGAGTTGGCCAATAGGCCAAAGAGTGTCAGAGTGTTAAGTCTGGTAAAGGAGCTATACAAATCCATGTGGAAGAGAATCTCTTTGGAGATTATTCAGCTCAGGCCTTCTCTCACCTTCCTGCTAAATGCATAGAAATTGTGCAAAAAGGTGGAGAGTTCAGTTGTAAATACTCTGGCTACAGTCTCTGAGAGAGTAATGGACTCACAAAAGTTGTTACAAAATCTCTATGATGCAATGGATGCAACATTGTCAACAGTAGGATTCAATGACAGAATGGTCACTGCTAAGTGAGTAAATGAGGTTCTTAATTGTAATTCTATAGCCACTAGTTGCAAAGAGCTTCTAGATGTCATGAAGGAAGGAATCAATGAAATGAAGCAGCATGTTGAAGATATAGTATAATTAGATTTTCCTTCTCTATTTCTTGATGACAACACCATGCTAATGGTAGAATAAATTGAACCTTTGTTATTGGCCAAACAGAAGGATCAAACAGTTTTCTAGGATCTAAGGGATGATTCATCAGTCCCTGAAGTAGAAGCTATCTTGGTTCCTGTTTCCCATCTCGAATTCAAATTGAAGGCTACGATTCAAATTTTGCAACTTTTTTCACACAAGGATATTATTAACCTTGATTTAACCTTCAATGAATTACAGAGTAAGCAAGGATTATCTGATGATGAGTGGTCTACCTACCAGACAGCATTGCTAAAGCTGTGATTTTAAAATTTTGATCTAGCAGGAGTTGTGGTTTCTTTTTAAGCAGGCTTAAAATTCTGTGGGGTCACTAATAACTGTAGAGTAAAAATTTACTCTACGTTTCATTCTATTTTTCATTCACGCACCATGAAATTTTGTCTTCGCATACTTTGGTTTGAGATGGCAAAGTTTTGAAACAGAGCACGAGCTTTATTTTCCTTTTAATTCATTTTTTGTCCAAGTGTCAAAATCAAGTGAAAGCTAACAAGTGTCATCATCTGGGGCATCCTTCTCAATGGAAAATGCCAAGTGTCATCATCCAAGGCACCTTTTATATTTTCTATGAGTTGGTTGAAATGTGCCACATATCTCATAGCAACTCAGCGAAACGTGCCAAGTGTCACTGTCTACAGTTTCATATCTGCACCTGCATTTCATCTCTTTTTGGCAAAATTTTTTAACAAGCTAAGTATCAAAATCAAGCAGAAAGCACCAAGTGGTAGTCATAGAAGGTCTCAATTTTTCTTTTCTAAAAGTGACGAAAGCTGCCACGTACTCCAGTAAAAGAAAGCAGAAGCCACCACGTGTCACGATCTGAATTATCTTCATCTTTGCTTCACTGATATAGCAAAGACTGTGGTGGGTCCCAAGTTCTATGTCTAAGGCAAGCAAAATCCACCAGGTGTTGATGTTCATGTAAATGAGAAATGAGACCCGTTTGTTTCTATGGTATAAACAGAGTAAAGCAGAGACCGCCAAGTGTCATCTTCTGCAAGTTTCTAAAAAAGTAACTAAAAGAAGTGGAAACCACCAAGTAACCCTAGATAAGTAAAGCAGAGATTGGCATGTGTCCTTTAATGAAGTAATAGAGATCGACACCTGTTCCTGTGTCACTTTTAAAGTTACTCAGGTAAGAAATGTTGTGGGTCTTATTTTCTTTTAATTTGTTGAAGTTTTGAGGAAGTGGATTGTGACAAGTGTCAAAGGCGGAATGATCTTGAGTAAAGACACAAAAGAGTATAAGTTATGTGGAAAGTGCCGCGTGTCTTCAATAGGTGCTGAAAAACACGCTAAGTGTCATTTTTTGGTGTCTCCTAAGTAATAGGAAGATTTTCAAAGAATTGGCTAAGTGTTATCTAGCGTTTAAGAGAAGGGAGCGTCTCGCAATCTGTTTCAGCCAATGAACTGCCAAAAGACAAAGCATTTCAAAATCTATAATATATCTTCTATTAGACACTTCCAGTTTGGTGAGATTTTAGTTGGGTTGTTAGATTGGGAACAAGCAGACAATCTAGAGTGAATCCAAGGCTATAAATAAGGGTGCAAAGATCACCAAAAAAATTTATCAATTATCAAAGAGAATTTTGAGAGAGAATTATTGTAAAGAGTTTAGACTTTTTAGAGCTGTGACTAAGTAATATCATTTGCTTTTGTTATGTCTTCTTAAGTTGGAAGGTTTATGTAACTATGCATGTTTTTTTGCCTCTTATGTGACTAGAGAATTAATGAGAAGATTGAATCCTATGCCTTTGTTGATATTTTCTATGTCGTTTGCAAAAGTAGTATAGGCTGTAGACTTTCTAGAACTGTGATTAGGAATGTCATTTGCTTTTGTCTCATTTTCTTGAGTTGAAAAGTTTATATAACTATACATGTTTTTGTGCCTCTTATATGACTGGAAAATTCAAATAAGAAGATTTAACCCTATGCCTTTGTTGACATTTTCTGTATCACTGCAAAAGTAGTCTATGTTATGAGCCTATGTTTCTATTGTTTCCATCTTTTACATTGATCATGCACTTGTTTGCTCTTAAATGTAAATGAATCCTACATATAGTCTCATTGTGCTCAGGATTAAGGTCAAATTACATTCAGGCACATTGCCATAGATTAGATTTCCTTTCTTGCATTTGTGTTTCTGATTAAAATTCATATCCCTTTTCCTAGTATCTACTCAATTTAAAGAACCAGCTTCTCAAAAATCTAGAGGTTGTTTCAAGTTGCAAGTCCCACATCTTGAAACTTCCCATTGTTGTTGATTAGAATCAAGCGCAATTTTAAATCATCAACAATATGCACCTAAATTTTTTTGCCTCCATTAATGTCACTAATATTCATATTAGTCAACACTAATTTTTCTCATCCCATTTATTCTAATTCATCATGTTCTAATATCCCACTTTATCCCACTAATTTATCCTAATCCTAACCATTTATCTAATATCCCCCTTTCATTATCATTAATATACTAACCTTACCCATTCCTACATCATCATTAATCTATCTTAAATCCCTATTATCCTATCATAATCTTATCTTACCTATTATTTAGGAATTTTAAATTCCCATGACCCCACCTATTCACCTACTAGCCTATGCCTAGGTTATCCTACACCCCTAGTCCCTAATCACCTACCTAATCTATATATAACCTCCCTCTAATCATAATTAACCCCTAAATACAATTTTAGAACTCTCCAAATCTATACCTCTCTCTAATCTAGCCCCCTCTCTAGAAGATTTCAAATCTAGAGGCTTCTAATGAATTTAATATTCCTTGGATAATTCCTATCCATTGGATCTCCTCATCCAACTTTGAATTTCAACCCTTGATCTTCCCTCCATAATTTATACAATCAAGTTCACTCCTCCATTAGAGACATCTCATGAATGCATAAACTCTCCATGCCAAATCAATTCTTGCATCCAACATCCAAAATCCTTCAATCATGTCATCACTATGTCAAATCTAAGGCTAATATGCAATCACAAATCCTGGAATGGAGTTGTAAGGAGGTAAGAATGAAGGTAAGAATGTTATTATTATTCTCATTTTGTTTCTTTTATCCATTCCTATTGGTGTCATTATGTTTTAGATTTTTATTACTAAGTTTAATAATATTACATAAATCTAAAATTTGGTGCACATTTTGGTGACCACGATGGGACTCTCTTGCTCCCAATTAATCCATTTTGATTTTTAGTTGTTTTTTTTCTAACCTACAAGATCATCTGGATCAAGGAAATCTTAGAATTTTTAAATTTTTGCATGCACAGGTTGCAGTCGTGACATTACACTGGTAATCATGACATTGTCTTGCCTAGTCATGATATTAACCCCGTAAGCCATGATATTGTACTAACCACCTTTTTAACTATTAACCATCTATCTGATCGCATAGGTTTTTTGTACTTTTAAAATCTCATGACTTGATATTCATGATATTATTAGGTGAGTTATGATTTTTCTTATCTTAGTTTTGATATTGCTCAAGTTTGCTAATGATCTATTTTTATAGGTCTTTATCCCTGAACAAAATTGTGACTCTCCTAGTCTAACTTTACTCTATAAATCATGATATTTTCAATGATATTCATGATATTTTTGGTCCCAAATTTAGGCATAGGGACCATCTACATCATTGGTTCATTATCATTTTATTTGACCCCCTGATGCTTATTATGTAGGTTCCTATGTATTTTGTCAAAACCTTAACCCTTTATGTGAAAAAAACTAAGGTCAAAAGGGGCATCAGGAAGAAATTAATAATTCAAAACCTAAGGTACAATATTTTGACTCCTCTATCAGTGAGTTTGCCCTAATAAAGGTGATTTTGTGTCCAAAAGTTACGATATTATTAGTCTTCATGAAATTACTAATGGTTGGCCTATGTCATTTGATCTATAGGGTTTTACTCTAACATTCTATGTTTTCACATGGGGGTTTTGTCATCATATATCTTGATATTTCCATTAAATCTTAGGGGTTTTCATTTTTAAAGCATATTTGATTAACTAACCCCAATTTTATACCAAAATTTTATCTATCTAGTTCTTGTCTGGCTTGTGTGTTGTGCAGGATCCATAGGAAGGTTAAGGCAAGGAGAATCATTTGAAAACTATACATATCCCACAAACCCTTTTCCCTATATATGAGAAAACCACAAGTATCGACATTTTCATAATCATGATATTGTTCTAGTAAATTACAAGGTAGTAGCAAATTTGTAGTTTTAACATAATTTTGTCATTCTAACCATTGGTTATCATTTCAGATACTATGGGGCAAATTTAGGATTGAATTTAATTGAAATCACTCTCTTTAATTTCCATATTTTGCCTAGATTTTGCTTAAATTCTCATATTAATATCTTTTGGTCAAGATTTTGAAAATATCATTAACATCAGTTTATAGCTCGTCATAATCACTTGTAGATAATCATTTTAATAAATATGTTACTTGTGTAAACACTTTTTCTTCTATCAAATATCTAAATTTCGAATGTTTTTCATCCCTAACAATATCATAATTCTTGACCTATTTACAGTAGCAATTTTGTCCTCTCTAGTCATGGTTTTATAGTTTATCACAAAACTACAACTATCATTTTATAGCTAATAGTGATTTTATCGATTGCAATTGTGGTTTTGTCTAAAAAATCATGGTTTTTTTAGTTAACCATCATGGTTAGATAACTTATGCAAAATCACAACTTGCAATCTACAGTTTTATCCCCTTAGTTGTAATTTTGCATTGTGGAGTGAGTTTGTATTGAATTTTTGTCCTTTTTAAGAGCATTTTTTGAGTCATTTTTCATGAATTCTGAGTCACTTCAAACCTCCCTTAAAGCCTAAATTACCTTTTGTGGTAAGGGGCTCGACCCTACCCTGTACCACCATAGGGAGCGCACCCAGGGTGCTACACCCAAACCCTGCAAGGGGCTCTACCCCTTGACCCTATTGGGGGCTACTGCCCCCAAACCCCTACATCGTGTCTCACTCACCCCAAATAAATTTTAGCACTAAATCATGATTTTTAGGGTGTTTTATTAAGCCATATTTTACTAACATCTTGTTTCTTGTAAGGGTTATTTTACCAACATCATCTTTTTATGGATCATATTTTGGGTCTAACATTTAGTTTTATAGGTTACCCCTCAAGAGTGATTTATTGAAAATACTAATCCTTATGTTACAAGCCCCCTCTTTTGATTGACCTCACCAAACTACTAACACATGTGCTTGCAGGTCACTAGTCAAAGAATCCATTGGGCACTTTAAAAATCAATTTTAATTATCTATTTTGTCTTGTTGTGAAAAAATTGTTCCTTGTATATAATTGCTTGTGTGTGTGTGTGTGTTAAGTTGTAAATAATCATTTTATCATATCCCTCACACATAGGTAATTAATTAGTTAATTAATTATATCATGTTTTATTTGTTTTTTATCCCCCCTCTCTAGGATAACACGTGATGTGGAATTGATCCCCATGCATGGGCTTAGTATATAGGGGTTAGTGTCATGGATTTCATCACCGTGTATTGACCAAAATCCATATTTCAATAGATTATAAAAATCAGGTATATTTTTCATGAGGCTAAGAGGTTGACCCCATACAGGTCATCTATGAAGAGATAGAGTTAAATCTCTAAACTAGGCATTAGATAACACCCTATATGAACCTAGGCACCATCGTACCTTCATGTATATCAGGGATGCCCCTAGAGATCCTGTTTAACCTAGCATAGGACCTTTTGGTCATAATATGTGTACCACTACAAGAGTCAATATCATCTCTAAGGTAGCTATCGAGTGCGAGTAGGTTTGAGAGGGTTTGGTTGACATTGTAATGGGTCATCGGCCTACAGCCTCACCTGTGAAGTTGTTGGATGGTATGAACATCGGGTTATGCACACTTGAGTTTTCTAATCATAGGTTGTGGTTTGCTTTCTTGGGTGTGTGTTGTGTTAGACCCATGATGTTTGTGATCCAAGTCAGCCATCACCCAAAATTATACACCCAGCTAGGTCCTTTGCATAATCCATATTATACATCATACCATCATTTTGTATATATCTAGCTTATGTATATCCTTATCTTGTCAAAACTACCACCTCATCTCATCACCATCATCTTGTCCACCCTTATCATTATCCTCTTACATATATATTTCCCTCTTATATCCTTATCCCATCCCCCACCTTGTTTTCATCTCATCCTAGCCTAGTCATCTCCACCCATTGGTCACAACCCCATCATCCACATATCCTAATCTCAACCACCTATTATCCTACATCCATAATCAATCCTTTATCTTGTATATCTATTCCACATCATTATATCATTTGGTCATCCTTGTCATCATCCCACTATCCACCCTCATCTTAATCCACATCCCCATCACCTACATCTTGTCTTATACATTCTTATCTCATCACTTGTACATACCTCTTGTTCTCTTGTACATCCTTGCCTAGTCATCATCTTGTATATTCTTACCCTCTTGTACATACATTTTGGTCATATCTTATCCTAACCCACCCATCATTGGTCATCATCCCATCACCTACATATCATAATCATATCATGTCCTACCCACATCTTGTCCGAAGTCCATACCCCATCACTTATCTTGACTTTGTCTTCATCACCCATCAAGTCTAATATTGTTTTATCCTCATTGGCTCTTTGGGTCACACCCACATCCCAATCATCCCCATCACTTCATCATCACCTATCCTAATCACATTTTATTTCATCATCCCCATCATATCCTAAGTCCACTCTACCTATCATCATTTGTCTTGACCTTGTCCTTATCACCCATCTAGTCTAATATCATCATCCTTTTTATCCTAGTTGGCTCTTTAAGTCACATACATGTCCAAATCATCCACATCCCATCATCACACATATATATGTGTATTCTTATCTCACCATCCTACCACCTTCATCACATAGTCATCTTGAGCAAATAGGTATAAGGTCTTAGCTAGTCCTTTTGCCCCATTCATATCATCTTATCACCCTAATCCATTATCGCTCATCATTTGGTTAGATCTTATCACATTATTATTTTCAATCTATCAACCCATCAATCAATCTAATCATTTCTAGTCTAATCATCTTGCCTATTCATAACTAGCACCCATCACATCATCCTCTTGCTAGTTTGAATCGAGGCACCCATCAAATCCCCAATATTTTTGCTAGATTGACAACTAAGCCTTGTTGATAGATCGATATCACCTATTGCACTATCGTTATAAAATATAACTCTAGTCCTATATCAATTTTTATCACCTCTCATTCTCATCATCATCTATCACACTAGCTCAGTCCTTCAAGTTTACTTTGTTCAAATAATCCTTAGTCTACCTTTGCATCATCATCCATATTTCCTCATGGATTTGGACCTAGTTATTATAGACCAATGCATCCCAACCAATAAGGATGAAGTCCTTTTGTGGACACTATAATTAGGTGCTCACCTACCATTAGACCTTGATCCCATTCACCCCAAATCACCATCTTATAGCCTATCAAAATCAATATCATCATTCCTTAATGTGATCACCCTAATCAATCAATACATCATGGAAAATAAAGATGAATTCATTTTATGACTATGGAAAATGGGTGCTCACTTTCCCAATGATTTTGACCCCACAAGCCTAAAGTCACCTCCCAAACCAGTCCACCATCAACCCTTATCCCATTGCCCTCCACCATCCACTATCCCTATTCAAAACCCCTTGGCCCCAATTCATACCCATCCACAATAAAATCCATCATTTTCTAATCATAATCCATTACCACTCCCTCATATTTTATCACCCACCACCATGAATTTGGATTCACTCTCATAGACCAATACATAGTTGTCAACAAGGATGAGATCCTCTTTTAGTTTATTACGATGGGTTTACCACTTCTCAAAGGTGTATACCCCCTTTAACTCATTGCACCTCTATCACAAACCCATTCACGTGAGTCTTGTATCAATCTTCCATCCACTAATCATAAACCATCATCTACCCCTTCTCATACTAGCAAAGGAAATCTAATCTTAGCCACCTTGCTTACTTTTAGTCCATCCACCCAATCATGTCAACAACCATCTGATCCAAATTTCAATGCTTCTACATCTAAATCACAAAGTGAATCAGGGCATTATACTCACCTTCCTATATCCTTGGAAGCCCTTTTCAAACAATTAGTCACTGCCAACATGATGGTCTATCCACCCATACAACATATTGATCCCACTAAGACTAAGCCTTCTTGGTATAAAGCAAACTAATATTATTTATATCATCAAACTTGGGTGCATTCCCTTAAACAATGTTAAAAATTTTGAGATTAAATCCAAGACGTCATTAACCATGGTGACATAGTAATTGAG
Source organism: Torreya grandis (assembly GCA_037957365.1). NCBI lineage: Eukaryota > Viridiplantae > Streptophyta > Pinopsida > Cupressales > Taxaceae > Torreya > Torreya grandis. The sequence continues at coordinate 23,857 of JARHVA010007890.1, forward strand.
GATGAACCAGATGAATTTCTCTCCTTGGGTTAACAAGAAGAGGAATGCCAGATTCCATTCTTGATCATGATCAAGCCCTTCCCCTTCTGAGCCAAGGTCAAGATACCCCACCTAACTTCCATGATCCATCCATCATCAACTAATCATCTATTAAACACACATCCATTCCCCATTAGCCTAGTCCTCTCATATCCCATAATTCCTTGCATGGGCCTATCTTTGCTCAACCCATAATTCATTCATCATCTCCCTCTCACCCGTCACATCCAATATCCCATGTTGAGAGGATAATTGTGGACAATCACTCTAGTGGAAGCATGATTTCATGTACACCATAGTCAACATCAGATCCATATGCATCAGAATCATGTTCAACACTAATCTCTGAGTCAGATTACTCATCAAAAACATCATCCTTAATCAATATTTTAGTAGATGATCATTATTCTTGTCCTTTTAAAGATACCTCCAATCAAGATGATAAAAAATCACCAGGCATATCTTTTGATCCCACTTAGGATGATGAAGTCATAACTAAATTCTTATACACCTTACCTATTGAATATTTTCAAAGTATATTTGATCCTACCTTGGAATGTGTCTTAATGATCCTTTTGAGATTCTTGACAATTTCTATGACATTGAAGCTAGTGCTCCTAATGACCTTCATGAGGACTATGCTACCCATTATTCCCTTATTCCATCACACAACATTAATCATCCACCTCACCTCCATAATCCCTATGTCACACTCCATAAGGGGACTAAATAGGGACATGCATTATTGGATTCCCCTCTACATTTAACATCATGTATCCAAAACCATATTTTAAAAGTCATAAATCAAGATCAAATCATCTTTGATCTTATCAGTCAAAATCAAGCAAAGACAAATCATCAACCTAATCCAACAATGTCTTCCCCTAGTGAAGCCCAATATCAGGCACTAGGGGACCATCAAAGTCAAAATAATCACATATCAAGTCAAAATAAATCTCCTATGGTGAAGCTCAAAATTAGGCACCAGGGGGCAATCAAAGTCAAATCCAATCAGCAATTCAAAAGAAAATCAAAAATAATGATCATAAGGCTAACCATCCTCTTAATGATTGGGTCAAATAATTAGAAAATCAAAGGATATTGGATCCCTTACTCTCATGGCATCAATCTAAAGAATCCCCTCCACCATATCCAATAATGTATGCAACTATTGAACCTCGTTTCCACCCCCCATCCTGTCATATCATTCATGATCATATCCTTCATTCACATCCTATATCCCACCATCACATGTATGGAATACCTCCATACCTACCATATCTTACATCCCTAGGTAACATTTCCCCTCATAGGGGTTATAAAGAAACCTAGTCAAAAATTTCTAGAGGATGATAAATCAAGAATTAATAAAGGCCATCGAGACATGATCCTAGCATCACATATCCCTAGAACTGGTGTTGGCTAAAAATTGCAACAATGTCTACAACTTGCATCTCGTACCCATATGTAATAAATCGAGATGCCATCCAAAAAATCATAAAAATTTGAAAAAAAAATCATTTATCCAATGGTGAAAACCAATCTTCTGGTGCCTTGGGCAAGTACTATGATGAAAACTAGTTTCTGTCATCATGGTCAAATAATCATTTATCCACATTTTACCTCATCACTTGGGGGAAAAATCCCGCCATCCCTTGTCAATTCATCCATACATGTTTCATCCCTCGTCAACCTTGTCTCTATCACCCACCCACATCTATTTTATCCCTTGGTCTAACCCATCATCTACCCTCATATCATGCATCCTATCCCTCCTTTTCTTCCAATTTTGACCTTCATAAGGAAAAGGAAGATGTCTTGAGAAAATGTCCCAAAACCATCTTGGCATATCCTCCAATGGACACTCAGCTAACTAAGCATCTGGTTCCTTCACGATGTGGTCATTGACAATCCCTAGTCCATTCCTCCTTGGTCTGCATCACCCTCATCCTTTTAGTCATCTCATCCACCATCCCATCCATCATTCCATCCATCCTCATCTCGATTGTTAGGCTTGATTCCCTTTACTAGTAATCCCATTTGTATAGTGTACATACATATTCCAAAAATCCCTAAAAATTGAAATATGTCAAAAATCCTAAAAAAATATAAAATTCAAAAAGCCAAAAATAGTCCATTGTGTCATGTCTTATGCCTAATCCCCTACCTGCATCCATCTCCATCAGTCTCATATATTTCATCTTGGAACAAAATCAGAGTGGTCACCCATCTCCCTATATCTTCCTCATCATTTTGACTAAAGTGTTATTAACATGCATCATCTTGTCAGAGATTTTAATCAGCACCCATCACTTCTTATTAGATGCCTTTTTTGTATCTAGCACCCATCAACTCATTTTTTTGTTAGTATGAAATGTAATTGATCCCATCACTTTCCTTATCATTACCTCTTCATACATAACACCCATCCAATCAGTATTTTTCTAGTATGGAAGGTATTTGATCCCATTATCTCCTCCTCTTATTTCTAGATTGAATTCTTGTAGGGCTTTGTCTATTGGTAATCCTTGGTCATCACTTTTCTAAACTACCTTCTTTGGTCACTTTTCAATTTGATTTCAAGACCAAATCAATATTCAAAGCCCTTCTCCCATCATCCATCTTTATATCCAAAACTAGGGGCAACATCTTAGCCTAATCTTAATCATGATCACCGTATTCAAATCCAAGCCCATCCTAAATCCACAATCACATCATGATCACCCTAGTCTAACCCATAACTCAATTAGACATCCCATCTTTAGACAAGACATTGTGGCATTGCATGTAGATACTTGCATGTGTTGCTTGTCTATTGTGTGTCTTGCTTTCATCATGTATATATCTTCTTTGTCTTATGTTTTGCTTGCATCATGTATTTTGGTCTGATGGGCAATGAACAGGGATGCTATGAGGACACCAAAAGTGCCCTCGAGGATGCAGAGTTTGCTATTTGCCCATGCACTTTGGCATCATGTCCTCTTGGTCATGCTTATATCATGGGGCATACTACCAAGTACCATATTTATTGGATTGGTTATACTGTGATGATATTTATTACATTTGTGATGGTTTGATCACCTACACTTCATCATTTATCTAATCCTCTAATCATCCCTCTTCCCATCACTAGTCTAACCCTCTTGACCCATCCAACTAACATCCAATATTTTATCCTCATCTCATCATTTAAGTCATATCCTTTAATCACTAACATCATCCTCTAATCACTAATCTTCATCATCATTATCATCATTATCTGCATCATTTATCCCTGATTCAGAACTACATCAGCCTGAGGTCTTTATAGACTATGTAGGCAGCACTTGGCCACTTTTTAAGTGCCCAATGATAGCTTGACCACTATATCCACTCTCACTCCCTTGCATGTGTCTTTGTTAGGGGAATCATCATTACTAATCACATTATATCTCATTAATCTAATGTAATTTAGTCCTATCTTTTGGTCTCTCGATCATATCGTTTCTTCTCTATCATGAACAACATCATTTTGATCAATTTAGCTTTGAGCTACACCCATCATCAATATTATCAAATCATCATCAAATCCTTGGTTAAATCTCTCCCTTTCATGTGTCCTTGCTTGGGATACATCTAAATCTTATGTCCATTTTAATCTTATCATCATCTTATTACGTTTGATTCCCCCTTGGGATGTGACGACAATTGTGACACCCATCACCTCTACTCCCTGTGCATATGTCTTTACTAAGGGCATCATCAATTTGTAGCTCATTGCTCAAGTCAAATTCTGCTTCATCATCTATCTTGCATCTAGCAGCCCATCCCCTAATTTATCCATTTCATCCCACCCCTCACTTCTTCTTTTGATTGGCCATCTACCTCATTCTTCCCTACATGTCCCCTCAAGGGGGAATTATATCCACTAACATCACATTACTAACATTCATCCACAACATGGTTTTTCTTTGAAAGAACATTACTCCTTCCACTTCTCTCCACTAACAATGCCCTTTCAAAGAGAGGCAAAATGTATGCACCTAAAATCACTCACTTCCATTAATATTACTAATATTCATATTAGTCGACACTAATTTCGCTCATCTCATTTATTATAATTCATCTTGCTCTAATATATCCCTTTATCCCACTAATTTATCTTGATCCTAACCATTTATCTAATATCCCCCTTTCATTATCATTCATCTACTAACCTTACCCATTCCCACATCATAATTAATCTATCTTAAATCCTTATTATCTCATCCCAATCCTATCTTACCTATTATTTAAGAATTTTAAATTCCCATAACCCCACCTACTCACCTACTAGCATATGCCTAGGTTATCCTAAACCCCTAGTCCCTAATCACCTACCTAATCCCTATCTAACCTTCCTCTAATCGTTATTAACCCCTAAAGAGAATTATAGAAGTCTCCAAATCTAGAACTCTTTCTAATCTAGCCTCCCTCTCTAGAAGCCTCCAAATCTAGAGGCTTCTAAAGAATTTAATATTCCTTGGATAATTCCTATCCATTGGATCTCCTCATCCAACTTTGAATTTCAACCTTTGATCTTCCCTCCATAATATATATAAGTTATCACTACTCCATTAGATCCATCTCATTAATGCATAAACTCTCCATGGTAAATCAATTCTTGCATCCAACATCCAAAATCCTTCAATCATGCCATCACTATGTCAAATCTGAGGCTAATATGCAATCATAAATCCTGGAATGGATTTTCAAATAGGTAATAATGGAGGTAAAAATGTTCTTGTTATTCTGATTTTGTCTCCTTTATCCATTCCTATTGGTGTCATTAAGTTTTAGATTTGTATTACTACGCTTAGTAATATTGCATAAATCTAAAATTTGGTGCACAATAAGAAATAGGACTAAATGGAAAGTTCTTCCTATTGGGTGGCTAAAAGAACTTTGATGGGGCCTCCAAAGGAAATCCAGGGCCCTCATGAGGAGGATGGATTTTGAGAGACCACCAAGGGAGGTTGGTTGTTGCTTATGCTGGTGATATGGGGGTCAAATCTAACCATTGGGTAGAAGTTCTTGTTGTCCTTTAGGGAATAAAATTGGCTAGATAATTGGGTCTTCACCATCTTATCATTGAGGGAGACTCACTAAATATAATAAATTATCTTTCTAATAAAAATATTGTGAGTTGAAGCATTAAATAAGTCGTGGATGAATCTATATCCATTTTATAATCTCAGCAAGAGGTGTCCATTCAACACGTATACCATGAAGGTAGTAAGGTTGATGATTGGTTTGCCAACAGAGGAGTTGTTTATACATGTTTTATTAGTTGGACTGTGAGAAAGAGTTACCTCAGGATATATGCTAGAGGATAAATGAGGAAGCTCCTATTCCCCTTTTATGATGATCAACATGGTTGTAAGTGCAGGGATCTTCTCCACTTGTAAAACTAATGTTCGTTGGAACATTATTGTTAAGTATCTTATTATTGTTATGAAACTTTGTTGTGTTACGCCCCTTGTTTTTTTTAATGTTCTTAGAGAGAATCTTCTCGATTCTCTAGAGAGAAGACAACGTAGCTTAAAGATTTATCAAGATTTGAATAAACTCAATAACGGCTTTGAGTGGGTTGGCACGAGGCATTTAAGGGGGATAATCATTTTGTATCTAGGGAATTCCAAAAAATCTTGTTCCAGTTTGAAGAGCTAGAGTAATTTTTTATCCATGGGGTTCCCAAATAGAACTTAACTCAAGATGCTAGAGGAAGTTAGAAACAATGAGGAGGTTTGATAGATCCTCCAAACAGGGGGAATGGCTAATTTCATGCAACGAATAGAAATCCATGACAAACATGTTTCAAATTTATTTGATGACTCTTGGGACAACATAACATTGAACATCAACAAGGTCTTGCTTGATATTTATGAAGAATTGATCACTTCATTGGAATGGAAATGGAGGTAACCAAACTATACAAGACTGGTAGAGATTATAAAAAAAATAAAATAGCTTTCTGTTGGAGGGAAAAACTTTGGAGGTACTTCATAATGGTTTTGATCGTGATTCTCTATCGAGACCTTATGGAGATGTGGCCTTCCATATCATGCAATTTATTACACAAGAGGGTAGGCTCAATGTTGTGCTTTGGTCTATGTTTATCTTTCTCAATTATTTTAGACATGTTATTCCTTTGAGTTTACCTTTCTATATTCTGCTTTCTATGAAAACTTCTATTGAGAAAGTTAAAAAGGGTAAATACACTATTCTGAGGCATGGAGTCATTTTTTTCATTCACAAATATTTCAAAAGAATGAAACAAATCACCCATAATCTTCTCAAACCTCACAAAGGTAAAGAGAAAGTTAGGAAAGTTCGAAAGGTTTGGATAAAGTATCCGGGTGGCAATCTTCATACTAAAGATAAAGAACAGATTACTATCAAGAACATTCCCAAATCACAAGGGGTTAGTATCAAGAACCGGCTAAGAAGTGTTGTCAAAGTTCTTTCAAGGACTAGTCAGAAGGAAACTAACATAGGTAAACCATGATCTTCAACTGGGCAGTTTATTTCGGTTGATGATGTTGCTGATGATAAGGAGGAGACTAATACCCAGAATGTGTTTAAAGGGAGATAAACAAAACCTAAATAGACAAAGTTGACAAGGGCAAAAGAAAATCAGGCGATTACCCTAAGGAGAAAGAGTTGGAAGAACCGAGAATTCAATCCCGTGACCCTAATGAAAATTTTAATGTCATGGTTGATTCTTTAAAAGGTAAACAAAATATGGTCAAAATTGAAAAAGAATTGAATTTGTAGCAATTGATTATGAGGTGGTTCATGAGGGAACTGTCTAAGCTCAAATGCGAAGTGAAAATTTTGTAACAAAATAATGAAAAATTGAGTCAGAAAGATGCTAACAAAGACTACAGTACTAAAATTCAAAGACACAAAGATAGGGTTGGTGCCCTGGAAAGTGAAAATGACAAGATTAAGAATAATATGAGCTACTTGGTCAACTGTAGTAAGGTAGCCATGCATGAAGGAATTCCAAATTTGGAGAATTTAAGATTTCACATGGGAGGAATGATTGATATGAAGAGCTCTTCAAAGGGTAAGGGTAAGCATCTACAATGCAATGAATGTTCTAAAGACATAAACAAGGAAAATATACTTTTTTAGATTGACTTGAATCTAAAATGCATGAAAAGCTATTGGGAGAATGTCGTAGGGAGCTTCGACATTTAGAATGCTTATAATTCGTTTCTAGTTGTCTTTTGTCTTTGGTGTTACTTAAAGTTGTTCCCGATCTATATTTTGGTTGTTTGTAGATGTTCTTGTGACTGTTTAGTCTTGTTTCTCTTTGAGACTTAATGAGTCCTCTTGTTCTTTTTTTTTGTTCTTCTTGTAGAGATTGGGGTCCCTAGTAAAAAAAAAAACCTCTTTAACCTTAATAAAAAACAAAGTTGTAGTTGAAGCATGATGGTGAATTCCACAACCATGTGTTGACCAAATACAAGGTTTAAAACTTAGTTTAGTTTTGTGTGTGTGTGTGTATTTAAAAAAAAATTGGGGTTGTTTCCCCGATAAAAGTCTAAAAGTATTTATTTTGGAAAGGTTAAAACTTCAGAAAAAAAATGAAAAAAAAATCTACATAGAGGCTAGGATAGGATTAATTTGGTATCTCATCGTTTAGGTTAGATTTTTCAAAAAAAAATTGCTAACATTTGCAAAATAATATTTTAACATACTTTAGGATTTGGAGTTTGCTTTAGCTCTTAAAATAACTAATATTTGATTTTGTTTTGTTTTGTAAAAATTTCATTAAATTATTGTTTTTTTTTAAACAGGGAGTTAAAAGATGCATTATCAATGGTACCCAACATCTTTACAAACATTTTTCGATTGGCGGGACAAGGGGAGATCTTTTTAATGAAGAAGACAATTGTTGTTGAGAAATTTGAAGGACAATATTTCCACACCTAGCAACTTAAGATACAACTTGTCCTAATTGTAAAAGATTTGTGGGATATGATTGATGGGAACACACAAAGATTGATAGATACTGATGAAGCAACAAAATGAACCATAAAAGGTAGGAAAGCAACGGTCATAATTGCTTTGGGATTGTCTAATGCATATCTACATCGCATAAATCTCACAAAATCTTCTAAAAAAATATCCATGGGATGGACTTAATCATAAGGCATGGGTGTGAAGATGACTCTAAAGCATAAGTTGTTTGGACTATGATGGGAGGAAGGTGACCACGTGGTTTAACACATAAATGCCATTCTCTACTAAATAAATTTGTCGAAATAGAAGTTGTAGACGTTCTTAAATCTATTCTATTAAATAGCATGTCTGTGAACAATGCCAACATTGTGTACATTAAACAAAATTTAACCCAAGTTTGGAAGACAATATTTTCTTTGATTGATGAAAATAAGAGAGCTAAATAAATTGACTCGATTAAAAAAGAAACCCCATTACTTGTGAAGAACAAGCTTAATATTTATTTTGGATCAACTCAGAATTCTTTGACCTCAAGTACAAGATAGACACCAAAGAACATGTTTGTGTGCTTCTACTACAAGCAACAGGGTCACATAATAATGAATTGTATAAAAATAGCAAAAGAAGATAGAAGACAAGTTGAAGAAAGATAAGGCATTGCTCATTGGTTCAAGCAATGGTAAAGTGTTTGGTTATACTGCACACAATGAAGATCCTTTCCACGAGGATAGTGAGAAGGAATATGTTTACTAAATTTAACAATAAACTTGTTATTATGAATAAAATTCACAAGGTGGTGATGCTTAGTGAGATTCAACCCCTGCTAAGTTTAGACCAGTGTTGATGTCGTTTAGTGAGACTCAACTCCCACTAAAGTTTGGATCAGTTTTGTTCAGTGAGTCCCAGTGCCCATTAATGAAGTGTAGTGAGGCTCAATCCCACTATCATGCTTGGCGAATAGTAGAATGCCCTTATTCACACATATTGTTTTGTTGTGGACAATTGAGTGTGTCTGTGTTCAGTGTATTGATTCGTTGTGTCCCTATAGTAAGTCTTAGTCCATTTGTCGACAGTGAATTGATGAATGTGTTCTCGTTCTAATTAGTCTCTCACATTCTCAAAACTATGATGTAACAAGAGGGAGGGAGTGTTGGGAATAGTTAGGATTTATGTTACATTATAGTATATTTATAATACACTTAAATAAATTTAATAGGTTAGGTTGTAGATTCATTCAATCTAGATAGAAATGGTTAAGTGATAAGTGGGAAAAAAAAAAAAAAATTATATCGTAAAAAATACAATCATAATAACGAGTAAGAATTTTCTAGATTTAATTGCGTAAAAAAATTTATTATCCGACGTTTTCGATCTCATTATTGGATCCATCTTCAGAGGAGAGAAGGATTGAAGCCAATACTTACTCATATACTACTGTTAAATCCAGAATTACACTACGAAGAAACTAATCTCAAACCATGATCATAACAAATCATTTACATTGTATACATATGATATATACTTTCAATGATTCCAACATTTATTGATGCTATAACTTATATTTGTTATCATTTACATTTATTATCTTTACATTATTTTTACAACCTTAGCTTTTAACACGACTGTTTACTTGATTGTTATAGCTCTTACTTTACTCTTTGATGATACCTAAGATCTGGTGAGATTTCCTACCCTCATCTAAATATAGATTGTACGTGTAGGTCCTCCTTCCGTAGACCCATTTTAACTTACATCTCCAAACCATTTTGTGGAACGAAAATGTTTGTGTTGGATCTAAAATTGTTCTCTATGCTGAATACAAACCTAATATTTGGCCAAGTGCAGGGCTCCTACTCTCCCCCAAAGTCCACTGGGTTTGAGTTTATATCCACCAAAGTGTTGTTTTTCCTGTGCATTGTTTAGCAATAATTTGCATAACAGTAAAACCTTGTTTCAATGTTTCCTGGAATACTTCATTTTGGTTCAAAAATAGTTTCGATGTCTTGAATCTTTCAGAATTCAGTCTTCAAAAGAGAGAATAAAACCGATTTTAAGTTTTCTGCTTGTGAATGTTCCTTGAACCCTTCAGAGTTTCCAATACAGAGAATTGACAAGCTGAAGAGAGATTTGCAAATTTCACTAAACAGGCAATATAAGAGCTGAAACTTCAAGATATTTGAAAATCAATGGAATTGTCATCAGTCTCACTATTAAACTGCTATTTGAACTCAGTTGTTGGTTAGACCTGCAGCATAAAAAGAAAAGTTGGGTGGAAAGCACTAAACTATCTACAACATTGTATACTTTTTTTGTTTGTGTGAAATAGACAATTTTGTAGAAATAGATAAGTAAAACCACTTAATTGGACGCTTTTGGGCAAAGAATAAATAATATAGCTCATTATTCCAGAGTTTGGTTGGTTTACATGCCCCTTCTCTGTATGACCTTCATGTTCACATGGAATTTCAATGCCCTCAAAATTGTAAAAATAGCATAACAATCATGTAAAACAACACCAAGTGAAGCTTCTGTCCTCATTAAAATTTACATAATCAGGAATATGATTCATAAGACCATAAGAAATCACACACTTCAGGAACAATCAGTTAAAATGTTAGAGTTGGAATGTCTGTGGCAAAATGACTCGATTCTATTCCATGCCTCTTCTAATAGAGCCAGGGGTGCTGCGAATGAGATTCTTATCCAATTTTTCATTCCAAGGGTTGAACCTGTAGAGTATCCATCAAGATATGTTTTCGTACATAAATCAGCTAAATAGTGATCACAAAAACATACATTTAAAGTGCATATTAATAAAACAAATTATAGATACTATATTAAAGAAAGACAGTCCAAATCACCTGGTAGCACCACTACTGATTCTTCCTTAACAAGTGTCAAGGCAAACTCCATGTCATCTTTGATACCTTTAAAGGCTGACAGATTTATTTTCACCTATTAAAAGTAGAAAAATAGATTAAAATCTACTATGTAACAGCAACAGTTTATTTATTGGATGATACCATTATGAGTCATTGATCATTAAAATTGTGTTGTTTTTGGTAACCACAAGGAATGAATGTTAAAAACCATAGCCGAACAAGACTGTTGCTTTATATTCCTCACTTCATTACCATAAAAAGTTTCTTCTCATTTACTTAAAAAATATAAGGTAGATGAATGAGTTCTTTTATAATCACCATGATAAACATAGATCCTTGGGGCCTCGAATAACAACATAGAGACTTGATTTTCCGGATCCACTTGTAGCAAATGTCAGCTGCCATATCCAATAAGTGCAATATGTTCTCATGAAACGCTTTGCTGGTGTCGTGTAAAATACTTGGAACAGCACCCTGCATGTGCTAGAATAGTCCTTGGAATTAGAGAAAATAAAATTGTTCAAGAGGTAATAGGTGAAACGAAAAGGTAGAAGTTCAAAGAAAACGCATTAGAAGTAATAAACTAAAGTAAATTAAATATTGCACAGTAAACTAGAAAGCCTCTAAAAAATAAAGAAAATTAAACCTGCACAATAGTTGAAGGCCCAGGAGTTATGTTCATGAGCATTTCGATTCCTTCATGGACCTGCCATACAGACAAGTAAAATTCAGCATCTGAAAAATCTTTTCAAACTCTTCCCGGAAACCTCAATGTACTTGGACATTCATTCTTCCTGCTTTGCTATCAAATATCGAGCACCGTCAAGAATTCAAAAAAGAAAATTTAAGAGCCAAGTCTGCAATATGAAATGGGAAATTGCATTTGCAGCATACCAAACAAACAACTAACAAATTTCAAATACTGTTATAACTCGAACAATCCATTCAAAGGAAAAGTATGAACACTTTAGAAATAGATACAACTGAAAAGAAGACGAGCATTTTCATTATGTTTTCTGGTTGTTCTTATGGAAACAAAAAGAGTTCTGAGTCATATATTTTTTATGAGCAAACAACAAAGTAAGCCTGCTTTTTGAGTCATTATGAAGGGTTAGTATCAAATACATACGAAAATAAGGCATAAGGCAATATATACTGCAGTCAAATAAAGATGTTATACTTACATGTACTCGTACAATATTCAATTTGTGCAAATATTTTGCAGAGGACAAGAGAGTGGTTTTATTCAGGAGGAAAATAAACAAAAATGTCCAGAAATTAGGTCTAAAGTGAGATAACCTCTAAGAGGGAAAACTTCCAAAGACAAGACAATTTACCCTATGTTGACTGGGGAGACCTATTGATAGATTGAGTGCTATGTTGAGTCCTTTGGATCCTATATTCTCTGAGAAACGAGAAATTTCCACGAAAAGCATCTCTTATGTATACCTGGTAGGGATAGATGACACTGCAACTGTACCACTCAGTGCTGCGCTCACAAAAGATTGCCAGCAATATGCTGGTAGAAGGTAGGGATGATGTGAAGTCTGCATGGTCCTCTAGGAATCGCACCAACATGCTAAAATGCAATGAAAATAGGAGGGCTGCAAGGCAGGGTAAATTAGGCCGTATAATGGGAAAGAGTACCATTCCTGCTGGCTGACAGTATGATGGGATAGAGTACCAATCCTACTAGCTCACCGTATGATGAAATAGGCTGATTGTTACTTGTTTTAGCTGATACAAATTTTATTTTACACGAGTTAATTCTAGAATCCAAAAACAATGGAGTCTCAGTTCTTACCTTTCCTATTTTGAGAATGCCATGAGGATCACAAGTAACAAGCCATCCAAAACGCCAACCAGGAATTAGCCATCGCTTTGAAATGCCTCCAAGGGTGATTACAGGTGTGATGGAAGCAAATGTTCCCATAGGCACAAATTTACTCTGACCAAACACCATGTGTGCATATACTTCATCTGAAACAATGGGAAAGTTTAAACGTTCAGCAGTATTTGCAATCTGCAATGAAACAGTAAATTCCAATTAGTTTCCATGAGCTGGAAAGGATTTTATCAATATAAATGCATATCACTGAAAAGTTAAACCGATTCTTATGCACGAGTCTTCTTAATCTTCATTACCTTGTTTTACAAGCACATACAGGAAGAAAAATTAGATTCTGAAAGCAGAGAATAACAGGCACTTGCCTATATCATGAGTTATTAGAAATTTTAAAGTTACTCAGAATATAATAAACATATAATCTAGCAAAAGCAAGGTACAGTACATGGATGGTTGTAACCATATGCATCTGTTTTACAACAGAGAGGTAAAATTACAGACTTCAAAATAAGAAGTCAGATATATGACATTTGCCACACATATTTTTCCATGAAGATACAATAATGTGTACACTAGAATTCAAAATTGATGCTTAGCTCCAAACTTCTATTTAAACTTAAATTGTATACTATTGAGATGGATTAAGCTCATAAATCATGGAATCCAAGAAGATCACAAAAATGAAGCATCATAACAATATTCGTATGGCAGGGTTCTGGTTGGACTTACTCAAAGAATGGAATTTGAATAGGACTAGATTTTACAAAACCGTCTTTTAATGTGTTATATGGAATGAAAATATATTATGCACTCGGACAAAAACAAATATCTAATTATTCTGATACAAGATGAACTACACAAAATACTTTTGTGGGATATGCCAGTTCTATTCAGGCATGACTTAAACAGAAAGGACTTTTGAGTTTTAAAATAATTCATATTACTTGCATTATCTCATTTCTGTTTCTCGAACTTTACCAAGCTATATTAGCTTTGTATAATTGAGCTGTCCCAACCCCTAATGTTTGAATCAGACATAAGTTATATACGATGCATGTCTGTGGAAAATTGGAAGGTGGAGTAGTCCTAAGAAAAACAATCCCATTATACATTAACCGTATAATACAAGATTAATTATTAAGGTAACCTTGTGGGTTGTGATAAAGTAATCTTGAAAACCATTACATTATTATACACGTTTATGCTTGTTTTGATGGTTCTTTCTTGGCTGGAAGGTGTTGTTTAACAACTGCATACTCGGCTCCTCAAAGCCTATCCTGCTTATCCAAAGTCAGCACTTTCTGACATATGCATGTGTTCATTTGCTTAGTGCACAGCATATAGTGGAGGCCAATGAAGACCAAAACACCTTCCTCTAAGATTAGAATTGGTTTGAATCTAGGATGGTAAGTGCTTTCAGCTCTCTCTAATATACAGAACCATTTTGCGTAAGTAGCTGAATCGTTATATTCTTTTATTTTGCCTGCAGAGGATATGCAGTTTAAAAAATGAGGTATTAAAGGTCGTTCTTATTTATGTTTGGACTGAAATCGGAGTAGATCTTGAACTGAAGAAAATGGCACAAGTGAGATTAATATCAGAGTGATTGTATTGGATAACCAACCTGTCAATAGCAGTTCTTTAGTAGCATTTCAGATGCATAATAGTTACTTCAAACAGTTCATTCTGTCATGTCCCTTTTTTGATAGGGATATGGTAGAAGACCCTTAACCTTAAACCCTTCCTAGGGGCTAGGGGATAAGTATAAAGGGAAGTGAGTATTAAAATGTTTTAATTGAATATGTGTAAAAGTACTTTTTTTTTAAAGTACTTATGTTTCTTATTTCATTTAAAGGACTTTTAAGGGTCTTAAAGGACTTAAGTGATTTTAAGAAAAGATCATAACGAAAGGTCTTTTAAATCAATTTTTATATTACTCTTCCTTCCTCTTTTTGGGTGCCAGACTTGGAGGGTTACAAAAGTGAAGAGGAATCATTTGGTGAGGGCATGTCATGTTTTGAATATTGAAAATTTGGTCATCAAGCACGAAATGCTTGAGCCATTGCCTTGAAGACGAAAACCTTCAAAGCAAGAAACAAGTGGGGACACCAACCCTCATTTCTCAACTACAGCAACTTCACCTTTAGGTTGTACTTGCACTTAATTATTCAGAAAATACAAAAATATTGCATTGGAAGTGGGGCAACTACGGTTTGGGACCTTGGAAGCTGTTTGCAAGTGATGAAGACCCCTCATTGGGGGTTGAATGGATTGAGGTGATGGAATTGATCATTTCCAGCTAGGGCGATTTGACTTGAGAGCTGGTTTGAGCATTTTGAAAGGATTTTGAGACCTATTTTTGGTCTAAACATATTCTGATTTTTTATTCCAATATTTTTGCAATGTGGCGACTTATTTTGTGAGCTATTTCAGTATATTTTGAAAGATCCATTGCCCTAAAAATATTTAGTAATTATTATATATATTTTTCAGCATGGATGAATTGTTTGGAGGGGCTTGAGGCTCCAAAATACTTCAGATTTTTGTCATAAATTCTGCCTATTAAATCTATGATTTTTATGCAAATTATTGATGGTTTGATAAGGGCTTTTGGGCACAAAAAGCAACTACAATTTTCAAATTTATTTTACAGCCAAGGACACCTAGGGTTTGAAAATAGAAATCTGATTTTGAAGGTCATTTTTGCATATTTTGAACAACCACTAATTGCTTAGGGTTTGGTATAATTTTAAGCTATTTTTCAAGTATTTTTGAAAGGTTGTTGGCAGCTACGGTTTGCTGCAATTAAATCAGAAAATTTCTAAATTGAATTATAGTTTATAGATATTCCTTATTTTCAAGTAATCATCCGTTTTGTGGACATTACACATTTTAAAAGAACTCAATCTAGAGCTATTCAAGTTTATGAAGTAGATGAAACCCAAATTCTTTCTTCATTGTTTGAACAGATCTTTGCATACCTTTGATAAATGTTCGTAGTTAAAGACAGCACCACAAGGATTGCTTGGATTTATAACCACCATTGCCACAGTTTTGTCATCAGCCAACACCTCTACCTGATCCAAGTCAACTTCCCAATTTTTCTCTGGAATCAAGTCATAGAACCTGATTTCAATGCCATTATATCCGCATACTGTTTCATAAACTGGAAACCCTGGCCGCGGTAGAAGAATATTTGAGCCTTTAGTAGCCAATACTGTCAGACACACTTGTATAGCTTGCGAACAACCAACAGTAAGGTACACATCATTAGATGTAAGCTTATATGGCAAGCCTGAGGAAACATACTCTGCAACTGCTCTGGAAAAGGAACCAGCAATTAGTTAGCAAAAGCCAACTTTTAATATTCTTCACCATAAAAAGATAAAATATAAACTACGAAACATCATCAGAGCTACATGATTCCAAATTAAGATATATAAAACAAAGTCATACTCAAACTGTAGTAGTATTAAAACTTGATCAGGTAAACAAACCTCCAAACAATTTTATTTTTGGTCAAGTTTAGAGTTGGTGATATTTCGGACTAAATGTGATAGGCATGCACTCTAAAATGGTACACCAAAATTAAGATATGTATGTGAGAGTCCCATTGGATTATATCCAATCAGATAATGTGTTCAAAGTGGCTGCACTGATATTATCCTGATTCTTTCAACCATTGCTTATATTGCAGATGATAAAAAATGGAATTTCGGCTAGATGTCCTAATTATGTTTAAGGATTGATTCCACTATTTAGTTTCTGTTTCCACTTTGTTCTACATAGATGAATGCAATAACTACAAGATGATTGAACGATGACCATTTGCAAGCAAAAAAGCTGGAACCATACAGGGAAGACGCATGTATGACATTACTATTGCCACGATCCTTAAACTTATTTAAAATCTATAAGGTGAACTAGAGCAATGGTACAATTCATCCTTGAAATTTCAAAACACTACAGCATGTTCATGTATATTAAGTTGTGAGTACCTAACACCATAGAGTTAAAGAAAAGGAGAGGGAAATAAAAGAATCAATGGTAAGAAAAATGAACTAAATAGCATCAACCTGGAGAAATTTGATTATGTGAAAAGGTAAGTAGAAGAATTGAGCATGGGTACCCAAAGAGCATTTCAAAATATGGTTTTGTCATTCAAGGACCGGTCTGCTACTGAGTTCAATATGGCTCATGGACAAAGGGCCAAGGCTGAGCTGTGCATTTTGAACTTGTTTGCAGCAAAAGCAAATTTAGGATCGATCTAGCTCTGATTTTGGATGCCCTAATGAGTAAAGGGCGGGGAGTTGAAAATACCTGCGGGTGTCGAGGAGGCCATAAGAAGGAGCATAACCGTTATATTTGAAGCTACGTGTGGATTGTATGAGGGCGTCCTCTACAGTGAGAGGAGCCCTGAAGCATGTGAAGGAAGAGGCGTCCCCATGGCCCAGCGGTATCACATTCTTCTCCTTGTCGGGGCATACGGCACTTAACAACAACGCCAACACCCCTCTTATGCTGCTGCTGTACTCCAATAGCACAGGATTGCATCGAACCACCTCGCCATTTCCAACATTCTCCTGCAATTGTCAAATACAATTATAGGTATGTTGATTGATAGGATTACAATTAGAAATATGGGAGTGAGTCCTACCATTACCTGGGCAAGCTTGTTTGTCATGGCTGATCCAAACAATTTACACTTGAGCAATAATAGAGGTATTGGCTGTGAGAGATGGAAAGTTACCTAATATAGTAAGTGATCAGAGACGAGGCGTGAACCATTGAATGAGATTGAGATTGAGATTGGGATTGAGATTGAGATTGAGATTGAGATTACACGTCATTATTATTGTTATTATTATTGGGATTCCTCCGCCTGCTCCTCCTCAATCACTTTCCTTCCATTCAGCTCTTCTTTTTCAAACAATCAACTGCCGCTGCCGCTGCCGCTGGCAGAAGAAGAAGAAGAAGAGGAGCATATAAAATTGGAAATTTACATAAATATGATGGTTCGCTGAAATATATATTAATATTTAATATTTATCCCTCAAAGACACGCGTTTTGGTTTGATCCTTATAACTTTTAATGGAAGTCAGTCCAGCACGGAAGGTAACATCGGATATCAGATATGGGATGGGATGAGATATTATACTTGTGTATTGGAATCATATCCTCAGCCACAGATAATGAAACACTTCGCGATGATGATGATGATGATGATGATGATGATGGGATGGGATGAGATATTATACTTGTGTATTGGAATCATATCCTCAGCCACAGATAATGAAACACTTCGCGATGATGATGATGATGATGATGGTGGTGGTGTAAAATTCTGTGATTTTTTAAATGTCTATGTATTTTTTAATTTTTAATTAATTATTTAAGTTGTGGTTATTATTCTTTCTCAAAAGAATCATTTCTTAATTATTTAGTTAATTAAAAAGTTTTAAATATATATTATCACAATAATTATTTTGATTTGTTTAAAATCTAAAATAAAAATAATTGAATATTTCTCACGTATTATTTAAGTAAATTTAATGTCGCTCTTAAATTGTGTATAAATGTTTAAACTAAAAAAAATCAATAAAATAAAACAAGATCTTATGGGAATGTAACTTAACTATTTATCACTTAATTCAAATTAAACCAATAGATATATCATTGTGGAAAGCACCACAAGAATTGAGGGGTGTGCCCACTTACATATGGAATATACTACATTTGAAGTGAAAAAGATATATGTTCCTCATGAGGTCTAAGTGTTGAAAGCCATTAATTTGAAAACAAAAACGATGCCGCTGCAACTTAGCTATCACTGAATTCGAATTAAAGCAATAGCTACAGTGACCATGGAGCACTAACGTCATCAAAAATTAAACACAACCATTATCTTTCAATAATATACTCATGTAGTCATCTGAAATGTCATTTCAGTGCAATGAGTGTCACTTGAAACCACCTTGTCCTTAGCTTAGCCCTAGACCCATCTTAGGGCCTCTCTTGATCATTTGCTAGCTTTTATTGAAGTCTAACCCATCCCCAGATATACCAAAAGCAACACTAAGCCTTCACGTAGGCACCTAAGTCCCTTTTTCACCCGTTCCTACCACCTAGACATTAACGCGACCCTTTGGACTATAGTGCACTACACTATTGGTAAAACAACAACGTTATTGTCCCTTAGCTCTTTTCACCCCCAACAAATATATTTTTGTTTTTCAAAGCACCTTAGAGTTAGCCTAAACCCATTTCATGTCTCCAAAAGCAACACAATGCTATATATTAACCACATTCATTCATTTATCCCCTAGATGGGAATCAGATGCAAATACTCAGAAATAATTATGCAAATCAAGGTCATTGATCCCTAATCTGCCCTACTTCTACATACACCCATCTACAATAGCCCATAGCTCATATTACTTAGATTTTTAATCTCAAGCCACACTCAAAGCATTCAAATCAACACTCATACTAGCATTCACTTGCACTTGCACCAACACTTAGATTGCAAGAACAACATTAGGGTTGATCCTCTTTCGAGATATTGGTATGTAGGCAACACTCAACACATGAGATGTTGAGGTCACATTTAGCCTACCCTACTAATGCCATTCTTTTTCTACTTGTACTCCTCAAATACCCTAACAAACATGGAGGCTTAAGGTTTCACATTGAAATCAATCAAAACAAGGAATAGACAATGATCCAACATTCAATCACACAAGCACATGCTTCTCAAAACCAAGCAAAGGACCACCTAGAAACTCACTGTCTCTAATGTATAGGGACATTAGTGTGACACAGGGGATACTAGTATTGTGCACTGTTGATCAGAGGACTGCGCTACTATCTAGGGGGCTTTTTGACACCTATTTCTTGTTGGCAACATCTTGCATTGTTCCTGCACCAGTTTCTAACCCACCATTGATCTGTCTCAATCAATTTTCCATCTAAGTATGCCTTTTCTAGTTCATTGCTATTTATAGAATAATCATATAAATCAATTATTGTACAAATCAATGGTTGTTGATATTGCTATATGTATTCCCTGATTTATTATTTCATCGCTTTAAAAACCTATGGTTTTACATTCCATAAATACATTAAAAAGTTAGATAATTTGTTGAACTAGACTGACTTCAAATAGAGTCCAAATCCTAGCCTTCGATGCTCTTAGGGTTTGTATCCTTTTATTTTATATGCTTAGTAATTAATTTCCAAATCTCAAATATGTTTCATTATTTTCTTTCTACAATCTTTCATAGATTTAAATTCTTAAAAGCTTCAAAATATACAACTTTTTGTTCTCCCACTTTCTAACCTACAATGGTAGAATTTGACAACCGATTTGATGATACCAATAAGAGATAATTATAAATCTTTGTTTCTAAGAATTTAGATATGTAATTTGACCTTATTCATATTATTAAAGAAGAGCTAAAAAATACCACTACATGTCACTCTTATAACCCCACATATGCTAATATTGTTACACCTACAATTGGGGTAACTTAGATTCCGCAACAACCTACTACAACTAGCCAACTCTCACTAGTGGTAACACCTCTTACAGCTTGTACACATCCCTCCTCTTCAAATTTACAATACCTTAGGTAAGAGATCCATTCTTTGTAGGCCAAGGTGTTACATATTGAACAAGGTGCCACTAGACCATCTCATGCCTTGGACTCTCATATTCTCCTACATACTACACCTTTGGCACAACATGCACCAACAATTGCTTTTCCATCTAGATTTGTGGCACCAAAGTGTTGGAAGAAAAATCTCTGAGAGGAGGGGGGGCGGGGGCAGCGGGCGGCTGGTTTGAATTAATGATTTAAAAAACTTTCTTTCAATTCCACCTTAGCATACATGAACCATCACTTCAACATATAGATCAAACAATTCATAAGCAATCAACTATACAAGCATGAACCAGGATTACACAAGAAAACACATCATATATGTGAGAAAACCTCAAGGTTAATAAAACCCACTAATCCCTACAAATGGAATACAATCCTATAAGTCAAAAGATCAATTCAATGAAGCACCAACCCCAACTAGTTAAGCACCAACTCAACTATGCTTTAACAAGCACCAACTTGCAAGGAAGCACCAACCCCCTAGATGAATCAACACCAACTTAGCTGCCTAAAACCTTTAATTACCTTCAAAACACCTTTTTCTCATACAATATATGATGATCACCCTCTTTAGCTCTTATCTCTCTTCTACCCCTCTCAAACTATCTTCTCGGCCTCTTCGCTCAATTAAGTCTCTTCAAGATTGATTAAGTCATATGACCTTGATCTTTATATGCTGACACACTTTCAGATCCTCTACACTCCTTTGATGGTCTATAATACCTCCTTCTTATCACAATGTACTATTTCATTTGCATTCAGACATCACACCAGAATAGGCCTAAAACTGCCTATACCATTCCTTGTTCATATACCTCTTGGTCAGCTAATCACCCTTAACCTTTTAATTCAGCCATGGAATAGGTCTTAGGACATCTCATAAATATTATTCAAATGAATATTGATTCCCTTTAGGTCTGACATAACTCAATTAGGCCTCATTTCACTTTTAGGTCTCATGGAGACCTAATCCCATTAGGTCTACTTTAGGACACATTACACTTTGCCTTCCTTGGAACACTTTCAAACTCTACACACAAAATTAACATATCATATAATAATCAAGTATACCTACACTAAGCTCATATAGGCTCCATAAAACTTTTTAGAGCCAATCACCACTTGAAGCACACCATTTGTACTATTCACAATTAGGTTTTCTCATACACAAAAAGTTTGTCTTGACCTATTGAAGATTAAACACATACTATCTAAAAAATCATGGAAATAAATCACATATACAAAAACTATATTACCTCAAGGTCATCACCATATGTTTTATACTTCACAACTCACGGCAAAAGGTCTCAAACTCTTCTTTACAAATAGCTCATTTAGAATTTCCAGAACACTCCAAAACCCAATCATGAACAACTTGATCTTCAAGACCTGACATACCACTTCCCATGAATAATTATACTTTCAAAAGATATTTTGACATATCTATACCAATATAAAATACAAAAAACATAAGGTCTAATGTGAAATATTGGTCTTGCAGACCAATCTTTTGATCTCGCTATACATAGTCAACAAAGAACCAGACAAGCCATTTTGGATTCAACATTTCAACCACTTTCAATAATTATCAAACCTTATACAAAGAATTTATATTACATACAAGTCCCAAACAAAAATATCATGTGCATTATATACTTTATCTCAAGGCATAGAGCCTCAAACTCATTATTGCAACTTTCTTACCCAAAACTGCTAGTTTACCTTAAAGCACAATTATGATGATAATGACCTTCAACACCTGTATGACCACTTTAAAAGACATATGATACATGAAGATTATCCTATGAGATCATTATACATTTCTCATATAGAAATATAATATGGTCAAATGGCAATATTGGTCTTGCAAACCAATCTCATAACCTTATATCCCACTATCTCATTTGAACCAGACAGGTCAACTTGTGAGCAACTTTTTCACTATAATCACTGACCTCTAAAACTTATAATAAACATGACCATGTCTTAAAATTATTTAATAACATATTTATGTACTTGGTTTCATCGTTATTGTATGATAACACATCCCTAATAATCTTTTCATTGCTTCTTGGATTTCTCACTATTTGCATCATTAGGCTTATTAGCGACTGGCTAACTTGGATGACTAGTTTAACACACTTTAGGGTTATAACCTATCCATAAACCTTTATGGACATGAAACATGAGTCTTAATCTTCATCCTCCATCCATTTTCATACTTTGACTTGGTCAATTTTGACTGCTACAGTAAATCTACTAAAAATATGCACTTTCATGTAGGGTCTACTCATACACCTAACAACTCAATAATACTTGGAGATGCTTGGGAGATTAAAATACAAAATACAATAGTTTGTCTAGTAATTTTAGACCATTTTGAATTTTTTTGGATAATATCTTTCACATCAAGTCCTTATTAGGGTTTTAGAGAGGTTTAACACAAGTTTTGGTGTTAAAGATTATTCATAAAGGGTTGATGCTTAAATCTAAAATCAATGCATGTAATTATTATCTAAGAATCTTCCCCATCTCTATTTAACAACTTAGGTTCCCATGCAGAGGTTACACATGCCAATGAACACTTGAAATTTCTTCTCAAGTTTGCATGACTTTATTCTATTTACTTGAGAGACCTCAAAGCCACTTTTCATGCCTTTTATTACAAACCATGACCTCAAAATTTGTGAACATTATTGAAATAACATATCATACCTATGTCTATGCTCACATGAGTGCAAAAATCTTGAAATATTATCATGACCCTTCATTAGGCCACACACTCTCTCTCTACTCTTTAGACCTTGATCTTTAAACCACATTAGGCCTTAAGGATGACCTTCATGCCTCTTTCCATGTGGTCTCCACCTCAATAACATACTCAAGAAACCTCTCTCATTATCAAACACAACCATACATCCTTCATATTCCTTGATAATATATCATGATACCTCATTAGGTCAAGCAGGGTCTAGAATTGGTCTAGTTGCAGACTTGATTTGTAGGTCCTACCCCTATAGGCTTACCCTGAGACTCTCATGAGTGATATAATGATTCACATGCATGCTCAAGAAACCTAATGAAACCACTCATGATTATGTGCACTAATCTCACCAAGCCATCATATTCCATGTACAGATTGGGCATCCTATGGGCATACCTTCTTAAAACACTACTAGGCTCAATCACTTGACAACTTTAATAACAAAGACCTTCCATGTTGACATTCACATCACTATTATAGTCATAAGAACATATGTCAATCATATATTACACTCTCAAAATCACTAAAACAATATCTTTCTAATCAACATGACCTCATGCAAACCTAGAGCCTCATAATCATTCTTCAATGCTCACTTGACCATCATACATCTTTGTGACAACACTGAAAACTTGATCTGAACCTTGATATCAAATTTGACATTAGAAAATACATTAGGTTGCCTTCAAATTCTCTCTCAATAGAAGATACATTAGGTTACCTTCAAATTCTCTGTTGTCACATGGCTTCCTTGTCACATGAAGCACATAAGCTCATACCTCAAGGACCACTCACCATGCATATTCACTAGAAGCACCTTAACATCAATGACATCAACCTTTACATCAATGACATCAACCTTGATATCAATGACAACACTTCTCAACACCAATCTTATTTTTTATGATGGTAAGGGTGACCTAGAGCATCATCTACCTGCTTGTCATGCAACATGTTTGGAGTACATGTCCAATGATTAGCTCCTAACTAAGTTATTCCCTCACAGTTTAAAGGAATATACATTACAATGGTTCTATGATCTCCCTAATTAGTCCATCACAACATTTAATCCACTTGCAAATGTGTTTTTGGCACACTTTTTAATCAACATCAATGACAAGGTTTTCTATGCTCAACTTGCTCAACTAAAGTAAAAATATAATGAGACAATAGCTGAATACGTCTTGCAATATAAAACTATATTAGCAAAGATGACTAGCCCATGGTAGATAGAAAACTATAGGACATATTCAAGCAAAGTTTATTACCAACATTTCATGAATCTATACCATTCAAAAAGTTTCCATCATTCACAAATCTATGCCATACAATGAAAGAACATGAAGTCAAGCGTCTTTCCATGGGCAAGATAAAGTAAACAACTATATCACATTTAACTAATAAGAGTTACAATAATCCCCCATATAAGGTGAGGCCCACTGAAAACAAGAATGAGCAAAAGACAACATTCAATGTAGCCTCAGAGCCAACTCCTCACATGATTTTATCAGCCCCTCTAAAGAGACATTTCATAAATCTTCTTGATTCTCCAACACGTGTTCTCTAGCAACTCTTGGAATGCAACATCATATTTCTCCCTCCCATCAAAGAGGTTTATATGACTAGACCTCTTCCAAAAAATTATGATTCCAATGCATTTTTTGATTATCACAGGGCCCTCGACCATACTACAAATAGATGCATCAACTTATGACATAAGATACAAGATTTGATAGATGCTAATATCATTGATGTAAGCACTCATATAGAGGCACCTAGAACACAAACAATAAAAGAAAAAGTGATGAAAATATTTTTTGATCCATTTCCAAAGTATACAGCTAATGAGAAAACAATCACTTCAGGTATTCATTATACTTATCAGGGACATCCACCACCAACATCTTATCATACTAAAATGATGGACACACACCCTCTAAATAATATCATTGGTATGTATCATACTATAGTGCTAGCTAGACCTCTCATCACTTTATTAGAGTAGGAGGATGTTGATGATGACTCAGATTTATATACACTCTTTGTACGGGCTTATATTGATCATTATCCTATTCAAAGTGTCATGGTTGACAATGGATAAAACATTAATATGTGTACTATTACACTTAAATAATACTTGGGTTATTCAGAGGACATTTAACTGACAAATACAATTATTTTTGCCTTTAGTGGCCATGTCTAGAGCTCCATTAGGGAGATGGTACTTCCATTACATGTTGGACCCACACATGTGGCCATTAGATTATTAGTTGTACCTAGTGCTAACATATTTGATATGTTATTGGGTAGGCCTTGGATATAATAGCTTTGATCCATTCCATCCACCATCCATAGATGTCTTAAGTATATAAATTATAATTAGGTGGTTATAGTTGAGGGCCTTCCATATGAGTATCCTTTACATATTCCATAGATAATTAAATAACAACCACCAATCACAACTCCACACATAACTTCATTAGCACACCTTCGATATTAGTTGAGCTACCAGTGTAGGTGAGGTATACTCCTATAGCATTACCATGTATACATACTTTCCCATGAAGACATTTATTAGAGAGACCCATACATTAGAGACATGTTGTAGATTATAAATAGCTTCTCTCTACCCCATTACCATCCAGATTAGTGTTACAATATAGAGCACCCACACTAGTCACAACTTTTTCTACCAGATGGGTCCCCAAGAACCCCATAGTTCATAGGCATGTTTAGTCAACTCCAAGATTCATATCCCCACTCCAAAGGCAATTTCAAATAAAAATTACTTAGTATATTTGATTCTTAGATATTAGATACATCTTTACATAACACATGTGGTCACTCTTCCTTTATTTGATATGGACACCTTGATAGTGAGTCTCTTGTAAGACTCATTGGTTGGTATGTTCCTCTCTACTTGTATATAGTTTCATTTTCACATTTTTTTTACATAGCTTACACTCATAAAACACAAAAATAATATAATTTGTTCAAAAATATAAAAAAACATTCAAATATTTACTTAGAAACTACAAATTTTAGATTGTATGCATTTACATGTTTACATTCCTTCTATTTTCTAGGTACTACTTATGTTATTTATGCTAGTATAATCACTTTTATCATACATACATGCTTCATTTGTTCCTTTTGAGTGTTCACATATTACTACAAGACTCATGTCCTCCACATAGATCCAGATTTGCCACTATTCACCCACTAGGGACATAAACATAGATTCAACATTACTATATCAACCCATTGGGGGCATCATACACACACCTTCCAGTTTGCCAGGTTATTATTTATATACTCCACATCACAAATTTAACATTGATTATATCTTGATATTGATCATCCTATACTACACTAATTTTTTGCCGACTACTACTACTATAGACTCAGACTATGTACATCTTTGCTCTTATATGGATTTTCACTACATGTTCATGCATAATTTCATTTCTATCTTTCCTAGTGTATATTTGATTATGTTTTTTGGATTCTGCATCTATTCAAGGGAATTTTAATATGCCATTATTCTAAGGCTCTAGGCCACTTCCTTCATTTCATATATACTTAATGACATGTTCCCATGTCCTTGTGTGTGCTTGCTTCATTATGTATGTAGACATTTAAACATGTCCTTCCATATGGATCTAAGCAAACCTTACTTTCTCTTTGCATATGTGGACATTTAAACATGCCCTTGTATGTATGCTCTTTCTCATACTTAGTGACATGTGTCTATGTCACTTGTATTGTGTCTCCTTAGCCTACTTTACATGCCTCATGTGTTTGTATGTATGATTTCATGTATGCATCATGTTCATGGCACTTTTGCTTATTACTTGCACACTTAGTTTGTGATGCCATGAAGGACCTCATGCATCTCCCCTTCATTTTTGGGTGCCTTGACAAGCATCATGCCTCATCCCTCAAGTAGTTTGCATATATTATAGTTAGATTTTATATTCATATATATGTTTACATTGTTTTATCTATCTTGACAACCTTGTGAATGTTATATCTAACATACATCGTACATTTCTAGTTTATGCTCAAGCTATTTACATTATGATGTCATGTATACACATTATATTGATTTATCATTTATATATCATATATTCTCAATCTAACACATATGATGCATAACTTTTATTTTGAGGATAATTATTGTAGAGGTTCAACAAATCCCCTGAAAAGAGGGGTTATTCATAGGGGTTTGTCACAAATATCCACCATCCTAGTGCACTTGGAACACAATTTTTAGCATGTAGATAGATTATAGAATCCAAATTTAGGAAAATATAGTGAGAAATAGTCACACCTAAATCAATATTAGTTTTGCATAGAAACAACACATTTGGTCAATAACACAACACAAAGGACACCAACACATTGTGTTATTGACTAGGGAATCATGCTACTATCTAATATCTCTATAAATAGAAAATTTTAGAATTTTTAGAAAGGTACAGTAGTTATAGTTTAGATTTACATAGTCTCAATCACAAATTATTAGATAGGTTCAATATATACTTAATTTTTACATAGATTACACATGCTTGCTTAGATTGGGGCATCATGTGTGGCATGATCATTCTCATTTCATTTTTTGATATACAAACATAGATTATTATGACTAAGCCTATAATCTATATATGCAAATATCAGATTTGGGGGCATGTGCACATCACATTGTTTCCATATGTTCAGTTTGGCACCAATACTCCTAGATGGAATGAAAAATCCATGTCATTCTCCACATTCTATAGTCTAGACACCATATGCACCAGGTTCACACTAGATTTATGCATCATTCCATCTATAGTGGTTGGCTTTCCTGAGTGGCCCCTGAGCTATTTTACATTTCAAAATTTATGAGTGGCTATAGAGCCATCTTACATAGATTTAGTTATATCACACAATTTCAGCTTCAGATGCATATACTACACATGGGTGGGCAATGATGGAGTTATAACCTACTTGAGTTATTGATCCACCTACATGAGAGGGTTAGACAACTCATTATTACAATCCAAGTTATTCATAGGTTAGGATCCACTGAACAAGGCTAAGAAATAATAGAGTCAAGGCTAACTTAAGTTCTTGAGCCACCTACACATGAGGATTGAGCAATCCATCATCTTAGTCTAAATTATTCACCATTTGATCACCATCTACATGTAGACATAAAATGTCACTAGGTTTTTGCATTGGTTTACGTACCCAACAAGGTGTATTCATTCCTTTCTTTTTTATCTTATCTCTTTACTTAGTTTTATCTTTGATTTTGATATTTCTTAAGGATTGATTCATTCATGTTTCATTTATAGGACATGCAATGGTGCACACTTCATAGACTCAGACCAAGATTCATGAGATTCACCTCATAGGTAAGTCCACGTATGTTTATTTTTATTTTATCCTAGTCATTTAGCTTTTTTACATTTATAGAATGCGGGGGGGGGGGAATGTAGTCATATCAAATACCCTTTTAGTGAAATGAGTGTTACTTGAGACTACCTTATCCTTAGCTTATCCCTAAACCCATCTTAAGGCCTCTCTTGATCATTTTATATATTTTGTGTGAGTCCAACCCATCCCCAGATATACCAAAAGCAACACTAAGCCTTCACTTAGGCACCTAGGTCCCTTTTCACCTTTTCCTACCACCTTGACATTAGCGTGTCCCTTTAGACTATAACATATTAGGATATTAGAAAATGGGCAATGCTATTGTCCCTTATCTCTTTTCACCCCCAATAGATATCTTTATATTTATAAAATCACCTTAGGGTCGACTTAAACCCATTTCATGTCTCGACAAGCACTAGAATGCTATATATAGACCACTTTCATTCATTTATCCCCTAGATGGAAATTAGATATAAATACTCATAAACAAACTCAAAAACAATTGTGCAAATCAAGGTCATTGATCCATATTCTTCCCTACTTTTGCATACAC
Organism: Torreya grandis; assembly: GCA_037957365.1. NCBI lineage: Eukaryota > Viridiplantae > Streptophyta > Pinopsida > Cupressales > Taxaceae > Torreya > Torreya grandis. The sequence goes on from JARHVA010007890.1 coordinate 53,022, forward strand.
CCATATACAGTAGTCTAAAATTCAAATTACTCAAATTTATAGTCTCAAACCACACTCAAAGCATTCAAATTGACACTCATACTAGCATTCACTTATACTTGCACTAGCACTTAGATTGGGATAATTACATTGGGATTTATCTCCTTTTGAGGTATTGGTATGTGGGTAATGATCAATATATGGGGTATTGAGGTCACGTCCAACCTACCCTGATAATGTCACTCCTTTTCTAATTATTCTCAACAAATACCCCAACAAACATGGAGGCTTAGGGTTTCATATTGAAATCAATAAAAATAAGGAACAAATAATGATCCGAACATTTGGTCACATAGGCATAGTCTTCTCCAAACTAGGTGAAGGACCACCCAAAAACTCACTATCTCTGTTACATAGGGACACTAGCATGACACATGGAAAACTAGCATGGTGAATTATTGACCAGTGGACTGTGCTACCATCTAGGAGGGGTTTTAACACCTATTTCGTATTGGTGACATCTTGCACTATTCTTACACCAATTTCCAACTCACCACTTGTCTGTCTTAGTCAAATTTTTATCTAAGTACACCTTTTCTAGTTCATTACTATTTATAAAATAATTAGATAAATAAATTTGTTATACAAATCAATGGCTATTGATATTGTTATATTTATTCCCTAATTTATTATTTCAACACTTTAACAACCCAAGGTTTTACATTCCATAAATACCTTAAAAAGTTAAATCATTTAATGAACATGACTTACTTCGAATAACATCTAAACCCTAGCCTTAGATACTCTTAGGGTTTGTATCCTTTTGTTTTCTTTATTTAGTAATTAATTTATAAATCTCAAATCTATTTCATTATTTTATTTATGCAATCTTTCATAGATTTACTTTATTAAAAGGTTTAAAATATACAACTTTTTGTTTTCCTACTTTCCAACCTACAATGGTAGAATCTGATAACCGATTTTATGAGACTGATAAGAGACAATTGCAAAGATTTATTTTTAAGAATTCAAATATGTAAGATGACCTTATTCATATTATTCAATAAGATCTTCAAAATTCCACTATGGGTCAATATTCTAACCCTACAGATGTTAATATTATTACACCTACTATTGGGGCAACTCAAATTTTGTAATAACCTACTACAAGTAGCCAACTCTCACTAATGGCAACACGTCTTGTGGCTAGTACACATCCCTCCTCTTTATATGTACAATCCCTTAGGCAAGAGATACATTCTCTATAGTCCAAGTTGTTACATCTTTAGCAAGGTGTTACTAGACCATCTCATACCTTGGACTCTCATGTTCTCCTACATACACCTTTGGCACAACATATGGTGGGAAATCCTTTGCCATCTAGATTTGTAGCACCCAAGCTTACTTTGTATGATGGTAAGGGTTACCCAATACATCATATACATGTTTTTCACACAACATATTTGGACTATGTGTCCAATAATTGGCTCCTAACTAGGTTGTTCCCTTGTACTTTAAAGGACTCTGCATCATAATGGTTTTTTAATCTCCCTAATTATTCCATCACATCATTTAATCCATTTGTAGATATGTTTTTGGCACAATTTTCAATCAACATTAGTGGCAAGGTTTCTTATGCTCAAGTTGCTAAACTAAAGCAAAAATATAATAAACTAATAGTTGAATATGTCATATGATATAAAAATATATTAGCAAAGATGACTAGCCCCATGGTAGATAGATAACTCTAAGACATATTCAAGTAGAGTTTATTACTGGCATTGCATGAATCTATACCATTCAAAAAGTTTCCATCATTCATGAATCTATGCCATATAATGAAAGAACAAGAACTCAAGCTTCTCTCCATGGGCAAGTTAAAGTAAACAACTAGATTATATTCAAATAATAAGAGTTCTAATTAGCCCCTATATAAGGTGAGGCCCACTGAAAACAACAATGAGAAAAAGATGATAGTTAATGCAGCCTTTGAGCCAGCTCCTCAGATGATTTTATCAGCTTCTTTAAGGAGACCTTTCATAAATCTTCCTAAATCACTAGCACATTTTTTTGATCAACTCTTGAAATGCAACATCATATCTCTTCCTCCCATTAAAGAGGTTGATATGAATAGGCTTATTCTAAAAAAATATGATTCCAATGCATTTTGTGATTATCATAAGGCCCCTAACCATACTACAAATAAATGCATCAGCTTATGACATAAGATATGATAATTGATAGATGCTAATATCATTGATATGATAAATCCTACAAAGACACACAAAACACAACCAATTGAATCAAAATCAATGAAAATATTTTTTGATCCATTTCTAGACCATACAATTAATGAGAAAACATGCACTTCAGGTGTTAATTATACTTATTAGGCATATCCACCACCAATATTTTATCATACTCATACGATGGACACACCCTCTAAATAATATCAATGGTGTGTATCATACTATAGTGCCAGCTAGACCTCTCATCACTTTCTCAGAGCATGAATTCATCGATGATGACTCATATTTATATGCACTCTTTGTATGAGATTACATTGATCATCATCCTATTGAAAGTGTCATGGTTGATAATGGATCAAACATAAATATGTGTACTATTACACTTATACAACACTTGGGTTATTTAGAGTAGGACATTTCTCTGACAAACATAGTTATTTGTGGCTTTATTATCCATGTCTAGAGCTCCATTAGGGAGATGGTACTTCCATTACATGTTGGGCCCATACATGTGGCCACTAAATTCTTAGTTGTACATAGTACTGACACATTTGATATGTTATTGGGTAGGCCTTGGATATAACAACTTCGATCCATTCCATCCACCATCCATAGATGTCTTAAGTATATACATGCCAATTAGGTGGTTACCATTGAGGGCCTTCCATATGAGTATCCTTTACCTATTCCATAGCCAATTACATATCATCCACTGGTCACAACTCCACATATAACTTTCATTAGCACACCTTTGATATTAGTTGAACCAATAGTGTAGGTGAGGTCTACTCCTATAGCATTAACACATACACATACTCTCCTATGAAGACATTTATTAGAGATACCCCTACATTAGAGACATGTTGTGGATTCTAGAGAGCCTCTCTCTACCCCATTACTATTTAGATCAGTGTTATAGTATAGAGCACCACATTAGTCACAACTTATTCTACTAGATGGGTCCCCAAGAACCCCACATTTCATAAGCTTATTTAGTTAGCTCCATAGATTCATAGCCCCACTCCATAGGTAGTTTTAGTTATAGATTACTCAGTACATTTGGTTCACATATCTCAAATACCTCCTTGCACAACATGTGTGATTATTGTTCCTCTCTACTTATACATAATTTCATTTTCATATAACTTGTACATAACTTATACTTAGAAAACACAAAAATAATATAATATGTTCAAAAATAAAAAAACATTTAAATTATTTCTCAAAAAATACAAATTTCATATTATAGGCATTTCCATGTTTACATTCCTTCTATTTTCTAGTTACTAATTATGCTATCTATGCTAGTATAGTTGGTTTTATCATACATACATGCTTCACTTGTTCCTTTTGAGTATTCAAAGATTACTATAGGACTCATGTCCTCCACATAGATCCAGATTTGCTACTATTTAACCATTGGGGCACATACATAGATACATAGATTCAACATTGTTATATCATCCCATTAGGGGAATCATACACACAACTTCTAGTTTTTCTAGGTTATATGTTTCTATTGTACTTAACATCCCCTCTTTATTTATGAAAATGGGGACCCGCTTTTTTTTTTGGACCATGGTCTTGACTTTGAGCCCCTCTTCTATATGTTTATGCAAAATCTAGGAGAAGACTGATTAGTATTATGTTTTCATAGGCTAAACCTTTTTATTCTATTGGGTTTATGCTTATTGAGCTAATTATATCATACTTATGTTTTGTCTAGTCTCTTTGCCAGGGTGTTTATTTAGGGACCTATTCTTTTGATACTTTTTCTTCTAGAACTTATGCAATTTGTCTTTTCGGGTTTTATGTTTCGGGTGTTTTTTCCATCGACTTTGTCGACTAATTCTTTATGGACTTTTTCCACAGACTTATTCCATCAAAGAAATTATTGTGGACATTTTGTTTGAAATAATTCACCTAAATAAATTGGCTCTATGGACATTTTGTCCAAACAAATCCTCCAACAAATTTCTTTTAGCCCTCTAGACTTACCCTTTAGCCTTTATGAAGTAGATCCTTTAGGATTTTTATCATAGATGAAATGCCCTAAAAATTAGACCCTTCAGATTTATACCCAATCAATATGACCCTTTGGCCTTAACCCACCTACCCTTTGGCCTTTTTAAAAGTGCCCTTTAGCCTTTTGAAAGTATATTTTGAGATTTTTGTCCCGGGCATTGTCCCTCTGAAATAATTCCTTCAGACATTTTGTTCAAAACATCATTCCTTTAGCCTTTTTTAGACCATTCCTTCGACCAATTCCTTCAAAAATTTTGTTTAAGACATCATGCCCTTTGACCCTTTTGAACTTATCCTTCAAGACTTTTGTCCCAGGATTTTACCCTTCAGCCTTTACCCTCTGACCCTTACCCTTCAAGACTTTTGTCCTAGTTATTTTACCCTAATAACTAATTCCTTTAGACTTTATGTCTCAGGCCCTTTGCCTAATAAAAATCAACCTTTCTAATTTTTATCATTAGACATTTTGTCTGATGTAAAAGGCCTGAAACAATTCCACACAATAATCTTGCCAATACAATTTTACCAAAATAATGAACCCAAGGGTACATACCCTTTGGGATTTTTGCAACCCACCCTTTATGACTTTGTCCTGACCCCTTTGCTTGATGAAAATAACCCTTCAATATTTTTGTGAGTAACCCTTTGGGATAATTGCTTCAAAACTTTTACTTGATAAAATAGGTCTTCAGGAAAATTATTGTAGACATTTTATCCAAAATAATTCCCTTGATGGGATTAGTCTATGGACATTTTTCTAAAATATTTTGCTCAATGAAATAAGACATACCTTCAGGATAATTACTTCAAACATTTTATCTGAAATAATTTTCCTGATGATATACATGACCCACACAAAAGGCCCACAATAAACTCCCCTACACAAAATGGCTAAAAATAATACCCTACTGATAATGACAATAGACCAAAAATCCCGTAGAATGGCCAAATGGTATAACTGCTTAAAGAGCATTTGTTTTATGTTTTTAGCTTAATCTAAATATTTTAGTCTAGGTCATAATCATATTTTATTAATACTAAGACCTTAGGCTAGAGTTTTTTGTGCAAGGTTCTTTTTATTAACTTATGTCTTTTATTGATGCATATAGATCTAATGGTGCATGTTAACTCACACACCATTGATCAAATGAAGCGAGTGAAACATTTAAATTTCAAAGCCCTATAGATCCCCACAAGATCGAGAAGTGTCACCATAACAAGGGCCCAATATAATTGGTTGAACAAAGTGAGGGATACCAATACATAGAGGAATGTAGGATGTGACAAGTGTTAAAATCTCATAGGAGTCAAAAAGTCAAACATCAAGATCTATGGTGCACGTTAACTCATGTACCAAAGATCTGATGGTGTGAAATCAAGCATAATAATAAAGGGTTTTCCAAAGTGAGCATGGTAGTGACAAGTGTCACCCTCATTGGAATGCTTAAGCAAAGTCCAAATATACGTAGGAGCCCAATACATAGAGATCCAACAACATGAGTAAAGAGTTGAAAATTCAACGATCCTAAAATAAGCAAAGAGCTTCCAAGTGACACACTCATGTTCTATCATGTAGAAGATCTGATAGTGTAGGTCCTAAGTGGAATTTTTAAAGATCCAAACTCAGTGAGAGGCACGGGCACCATGAAATCCACAGTCATATTAATATTAGTCATAGTTAAATAACATCACTGGTTCTATAGGATTGATACGATGATATTTATCTTTGACACTTGTCAGAGTTGCATTTTAGAGGTAGCTAATCTAAAAGATCAACAGGTTATTCTCACAACCTATAAAATAAGGCATGCACAATTTTGGTAAATGATGTATATTTTGAAGTTTTGCATATAATTTCAGGTATAATTATAAAAAAAATCACCTTTGTCTTCATACACATGCACATGTTGCATATATTTTACAAATTCTATTTTAAACTGATATCTACAAATAGACTCTTATATGGTTTTGAACCACAATTAGAACTCATGTTCTAACTATCACATGTAACAACCTTGTATGAGTTTGGAAGATGAGGTGACCCATTCCCCAAGTCTATATAAATAATTGTAATCCAACTTGGATTTTAGTCAAAGAATTTTTAATATAGGAGCAACATCAATTTTAATCATCAATGGATGTGTTTGTTTATTTTCTTTCTAATTTCTATGTAATTAGTTATTACTTTCTTTGGTTGTATATTTCAATAATATTTAGTGTGTAATAGCTATGAATGAATTCTTGGTTATACTAATTGATGTGTTGATTTGTAGATGTGAAATAGCTATTGAAATATTGGTAAATATATTAATTTAGATAGTCAAGTTCAAATTGATTCATAATTTTGATTGTGCATGAGTGCTTTTTTAGATGTATTTTTTTTGTGTGTGCAATAACTGCTTCAGATACTTTACTATCCCGTGCCATAATCTCCTGATTACGGGTGTGCAATAGATGATCTTAAAGGATCAACCTTTGTCTAAGTCTTATGAATTTATTACATCTTATCTCCTTAAACTTCTTATCCATGTTTAAATGTGTGTGTGCAATTGCTGCTAGCAATATGCATGGGCTTTGATAACACTTATCCTTTTATAAACTAGCCAAGCAAGTAGTTCTTAAAAACCACATAAGCTTTCTTTTCTACCTTACCCTTCCCCCCTTTTGGATTTTATTTTGAGACCCACCAACTTTAGATTAGAATCCAATCACCCATCCAAATCACGTAGAGATTCACTACCCTTTAGGAACCACACCTCTATTAAAAAACCTTGTCAACAACCTACATGCCCTACCAACTATTCCATCAATAGGTTGAAACATACCACATACCTACAACTTATGCCCTAGATTGGAGATTACCTCCATTAAGATCCTAAAATGTTAGAGGCTACCTTGTTATGCTATGGTGTGCATAAAACCCACATCAATAATTCCTACTAGTGCTAGAAGGAAGGCCACACCCTTGATAATAGTAGGTATTATTTGCATAGAGTTACACTAGAATCACTTAGGAGAGTGACCAGATCTAATTCTCATGCTAGTTTTCTAGTCTCACCCTTGTCAAATCATAAGAGACCTAGAACTTTGCCAATAACCCAAGTTTAGAACAATCCACCTCCAAGGACTCCACTAAATAATCCTTTACTTGTTAATCAACCAATGGCTTATCAACAACCTTGATTAGGTGGATATGCTATTGTCATCTCATAAGACATGCATGATTTGCCTTAGAATCCCAAAAAGTACTTGCCATCCTTTTCTCCTTCAGGAACAAGGATAGTAGAGGAACATATCAAATTAGTTAAAGCTACTTTAAGACTAATGAATGTCATAGATGAGGATGCTTCATGCATATTATTCCCTTTTACTCTGATGGATGATACTTATGATTGGTATTTAAATCTAACCAAAAATTCTATTTCTTCTTGGGTAGAATGTCAAGCAACTTTTATTACATAGTTTGGACAGGTCACTAATCTTGGTTTGGTATACCAATACTTTACCAACATGAAGATGCAACCTAACGAGCCCATCCATAGTTTCAATGCAAGATGGTATAAGATATACAACTGATTGAACCCAAGATATAACCAAAGGTGGAATTAGCATTGGAAATGTAAAAGAATGCCTTAGAACCTATCATTTCCATATTTTTGAGAAGAGAAATTATGGAAAACACTTTGGCATTAACATTTAAAGAGGTATCAACATAGATAGGTAGCTCAATCTCAAATGCCTAGAGTGCCTAATGTAAACAATAGTTTTTTAGCACTAAATCTGGTACCACACATGAAGCAGAATGTTCCCACATTCAATCAAAAATAATTATACACATTACCTTTGTTGATTTAAATAACATAGCCAAATTTCAGCTATTTGAACAATCATGTGATAGGTAATGGTTATCAACATAATCAACAATTAGATGCACTTTCCACCATCATTTTACAAGGTATGGATTCCACAAAGGTAGAACTAGATTCTATTTAGAAGATGGTTCAAAAGTTGAGTAATGATTTTTTGAATATGTAAAGGAAGATGGGCAATGCAAATGGCCCAACTAGGAATCAAAAATTAGATTTTAGAGATACAATAGACCATTCAACAAGCTTGAATATCCTAACAAGCTTCCAAAGATGAACATAGTAGAGATGACTCTTCCCAATTGGTTCAGAATTCACAATACTTCCAAGCATGGTGAGCTCAACTACATTGAGTTCTATATAGTGTTCAAAATCTTTCAAAGAGAGGTGGTTAGACAAGATCAGATGCATAATCCACCTGAGCATCATCTAGATCCTAGCTCTTTCAACACTGCTATGTTCTTCAAAACTCATGAGTTTCCATTCCCAAGTGAAGATGATAATGAATTAGAAAAAAAAATGGATGAATTTCATGCTTTCTAACAGTTCTAGAGAGGTGCATACAATCTAAGGAATAGGCAGCCACTTACTACATCAAATCCTCCAAATACAATGGTGATTCCTCCTAATCTCAAAGCTTACAACAATCCACCCCTCTAAAGGGGAATGATCAATATCAGAGCAAAAAAGAACCAATAAAATAAGGATACAATATTGTTAAAGATATGAAGAAGATCAAGGCAAATATAACTCTTCATGAGTTAGCACAGATCACTGAATAAAAGGAGCTACTAGAAGTCCATTATAGGAAAGGTCCCTATGGAAAGAACTAAAGCATCTACAAACAAAGTGAAAATTGCTGATGCCAATGTCATCTACAAGATCAAGCCATAAGTTCTACCCTTTTTGTTGACTATAAGGGCATTTGGTAAAAACATTCATAACTATTTAGTTGATTCTAGAGCATCTATAATTATCATGCCTACATCCATATGTCAAAATCTTGGTTTAATGCCAATCCATTCAAAGAGGATAGTTTCACAACTAGACAAAATAATATTATCAGTAGTTGGAGAATATAATAGTGTTCACATTCAAGTAGCATCTAAACCAAGAGTCCAAATGACCATTAATATTTTAGTGGTAGACATACTCAAATGCTACAATCTATTACTAATTAGGGATTGGTCCAATACACTCAATGTATATCTTTCTATAGACTTTTCTCATATATGACTACCATGGAGAGGAGTTATAAATCAAATCATAATTGATAGAAAGTTGAGGATGAAGTATCCCATTATGAAATACAAGTCAAGAATGAAGAGTTAAAGTATGAGTCGCCTAGCCTTGGTGTTTATACTTTTACTACTCAAGATCATACATATAATCCATAACCTGAACGTTCTAATTCTTATGGACTCTACACTTTGATGACACTAGATCCAAGAAAGGATCAGGCATAAGAATTGAGCTAGTTGATCTACAAGGTAAAAAGTTTTTGGTAACATACAAATTGAAAATTTTATCCACTAACAATAGAGTTGAGTATGAGGCTTTAGTTTTGAGACTACAATTTGCACTCAAGAATAGTGTGAAGAAAATTTTAGTATTTGGTGACTTAGAGTTAGTGGTCAATCAAGTCACAAATAAGTACCAATGCAAGCTATCTTATTTAAAGAGATACAAGCATAAAGCATGGTACCTGATTGAAAGATTTGAAGTTTTCAACATAGTAGCACTATAGACACTACAAAATCCTACTAGGTGTCAACATACATTAGAATACCTTAGGGACCACCTAACCCTTCTCAACCCACTGACCAACCTATTAGGACCTTGAATCTAGTTAGTTACTTAGCTAACTAAACTCACTAACTTACTAACCTGAACATTAACCCACCTTGACCCCTTTTCCTTTAGACACTTAACTACTGATGGTCATCTTAACCACTGATGGTTATCCTGATGATTGATGATCAGGGCCTCCCCTTCTTAACACATCACCAACTACATTCAAGATAAGGAGACACAATTTAATATATTCACCTTATGCAGTGATAACAAACTCCCAAACATCAAAATAAATAGCCTCAACCTCTTGGGATCCTTCTATCCTCCATCTCTATTTGCCTATAAAAGGAGGGGAGAGGAGGTGAGATCATCACAAGCACTCTTGCATATAGGTATTTAAGCTTTCCATCATCCAGTCTTCCTTCAATAATTCAACAATAACAAAAGAGACTCAAACCTATGTTGAATTAGATTTTGAGGCTAAATTACTATTACTCTAGAAAAATTACTCTAACCATCAACCATCAGCCATCTATCAAGCTATAGGTATATTGTACTTATTCTTTATTTCATTGGACTTCTAACCCCCCTAACCTGATCAGACCTATCTACACCTTATTTCCCAAATTCTAGATCCTTAATAGAACCATTATTAGACCATTCACCTATTTTTCAACTCTTTTTTAAGTACCTTCAAAAATCCATAGGCTATCATTGACATTTAGTACAACTTCTGATGGTCACCCCAACTATTGATGGTTACCCAACCACCAATGGTCACCTTAACTGCCAATGGTTCACCCAACCACCAATGGTCACTATGGTAGAAAATAACAACAAATTATTTTTAGCCCCTTAACCCTAGCCAAACCTAAATTATTATGTTCCTACCTATTTACATACCCTTTTTTTATTTTTTGAACCTAACTTTACCCACTTTAACACGAGTATTAGCCCTCTTTTTCTATATTTAGTCATTTTCTTTAACACGCATTCTACTTTCTTCTTGTATAGCATTTCATTTTCTTTATGCAAGTACCTTACTTTTATCTCTTTCAACTTAATTATTATTAAGTGTAGATTGACAACCTCCTAACAATTTCACACTTCTTGGATCTAGCTCATGCTAGGTATTCCACCCAACTATCTTTCTAACAACCACTTTGTTAGTGCTTTCTTATTTACAGGTTATTCCTTCCAAACTAAAGATGAGTTCTCTATCTTCATCTAGATTATATGTGCATCACCAACTAGGTATTTCTACCACACCCTTATTACTAGTTTCTTATCTTCTTCCAAAATTAAGAAATGAGCAAAAATTAAGAGAAACATTTTGGCATGCCCAATGGGACAATCATCCTCCATATCTACTTGGGACCCTGCACCATTTCAGAACTCTTTTACATCATAGAGGGTGAGTTTTGATACAACATTTTACTTGGATGCCCTTGTATCTATGCCATGAGTTGTGTCCCTTATACCTTACATTGATGTGTCAAATCTTAACATGAATGTCAATTTATTACCATAAGAGCTGACCTAGTCCTTTTGCCTCATGCAACATGACATATCAACCCAATGACGTTCTTCTTCCTCCTTCATCCACCTCATCACCAATAAACAAAAACACCACCTCATCAACCAAAACCAATAACATCTCCACCCATACCATTGATGAAGCTTCAACTAGCTCATCTATCCCTTCTTCCTAGATCCTTGTAGAGGACCCCTTGAAACCCATGTCTCAACATCTCTCACTTACAGAGTATCATATTCTAGATTTAGATACTTTCCCTAGTCCTCAAAAGTATGGAACCTCACCTATGATCCTAGTTATGACCCCATAATTGGAACCATCATCCCTTTCAAACCTCCCAACCATCAAACCAAATTAATCTATGGGGGACTTGATCATCCACTTCTTGCTTCCATCGATACCTCTATCATCTGACCATTTACCTCTGACTTCTATCTTGATAAACCAACATTTGCCAATTTATACCTTCATAGGTATGCCTAGAAGGGATTTAGACTAGGCCATTATGAACATGAACCTCATGAGTTACCCACAATCAAAATCCAAAAGCTTCATGAGTTATTTGGCCTAGGGTTCATACCACCAGAAGAACTAACCACCTCAACTAAACCCATCACCACCATCGATGAGGATTCCCAATCTCACTAACCCCATCTTCAAAGTTAGAGGATTTTAATATCATTCCATCTAACTTTTTTTTGATCAATATTGTTAGTTTGGGCCCCCTAACTTATCAAAAGGATGGTCAAACTAAAATTCTTCCTCTCATCCATTCTAAAATGGTAGAAAATGATTCTCCTACCATTAACACCATCTAACATCAAGATGATGATTCCATTCTCACCTACCTCAGTATAGGGGATTCGTCTATCTAAAAATCCCTTCCTCTTGAGAACCAAATCATGTTAAAGGAATCAACCATCGATGTCAACTTGGGTACTCAGGATAACCCTCACATTGTCAAGATTGGTCAATCCTTAGATTCCATGCAATAATGAGATTAACCTTATTTACTTTGTGATCAAATCATAACCTTTGCTTTGTCCTATTAGGATATGCTTGGGATTGACCCTTCCATAGCCCTCCATAACATTGTCACCCATCCTAACACTAAGCCTATTTGATAACATCTTTCATAAGATGCACCCTTACATTGCCCTTCTAGTCAAAGAAGTGATTCAATGCCTCTTGTCTATCATATTCATCCAACCCATAAATTATCCTTAATGGGTTTCTAACATCATTCCCATTACCAAACCCACATGGGTTATTCACATTTGTATCAACTTTCATAACCTTAATCTCACTTTCCCTAAGGATGACTTTCTTTTGCCTAGCATTTACTAACTTGTTGATCTTATAGTTAGCCATGAGATGTTATCTCTCATAGATGATTTCTTAGGATATAATCAAATCTTTATTTCCCCCAAGGATCAACATAAAACTTATTTGATAACCCCATGGGGAAGCTTTTGCTACATGGTCATGCCATTTGGTGTAAAGAATGCTAGCATAATGTACCAGCATGTGATGACCTACATCTTCCATGATCTAATCCATAAAATCATAAAGGACTATGTGGATGATAGCCTTGGAAAATCCAAACATCACAAGGATCACCTAGACATTCTCACCATCATATTCAAACACTTAATCCATTTTCATGTCAGACTCAACCCCAAGAAATATATTTTTGGGGTCCTTTCTGGAGAGCTTCTTGGATTTATCATCTCTCTTTAAGGAATCAAAGTAGACCTTGCCAAATAACAATTTTGGAGATGCCTCCTCCAACCCACCTCAAGTAACTCCATAGCCTACAGGGGAAGCTCTAATCTATTTGTCACTTCATCTCTTAATTATTTGATAGATTTCAACCCTTTCACCATCTTATTAAGAAAGATACATATTTTAAGTGGACCAAGGACTACCAAAAATCCTTTTTTTCACTAAAATAATACCTTCTTTCTCCACCCATTCTTACCCCACCTAAAGAGGACCAACCCTTCTATCTTTACATCTTCACCATTGACCATTCCTTAGGGGTAATTCTCACTCACTATGATGAACAAAAAAAAGAGTAAGATATATAATACATAAGTTGAACACTTATATAGTATGAGACTGCTACACCCTTAACCTTTGGTGTGTCTTGGGATATGTGTGGATGACTTGTGGATTACATACCTCTTTTATATTCTTGTTACATTTTTCTATGTTCTTAGTTAGGCTGGTCTATGGAATAACCATGGATAAGTAGATTATATATAGGAGGTAGTAGTTAGTCTTTGATCATCATGTTAAGTATTCTTCTCTTAGTGTATTATTGTGGAGGTTGCCCCCTTGAAATGGATTTTCTATATTATCTAGTGTTCTACTCTGATATCAATTATTATTATGTGATCTCTCATATTTACTTATTTTGTGTGATAAAATCAGTCTATGTGAACATCTAAGTAATTTCATTAAAAGTGGTATCAGATCTTTGATTTGGGCAAGTTTCCTATGGCATTATTATTTTTATATCTAGCAAGGCATAACTTCTATGAGGGTAAGGAGCGAAAAAACATAACTTACAATCTGGGAAGAATTAATTTTTTTCTACCAACGCATTATTGTTCAAAACACTTTTTTGAAAAAAATAATTAAAAAAAGTCTAATTTTTTTCACTTTGCATAATTGTAGTCATTAGATTCGTCTCAATGAGCTGATCACAATGGTATATTCCATCGGTACACTTTTTTGTGCCAAATTTTTTACCCTAGTGTGCGAAGGTAGTCATTAGATTCATCTTAGCGAGGCAATCACAATGGTACCATCTCAAGGTACACTTTTTAAGGGTAAAAACCCTCTTAGGGTTTGTATATGGCTGGTCCTTCTACATGGGGATGAAAAGGGGGGCAAGAAAATCCTAAGACTCCTACTAATGGCATAAAATTTAGAACTTTAGATCCATTAATTTCTCAACTTTAGGCTGACATAAAAGGCTTGGTGTGGCATGATGACTTTGTTGTAGTTCAAACTGATGTTTTAGGGATGTATGGAGAGATTAATGTGGTTCACAATCAATTGAATCAGATCACTATTTTATTGGTTGCTTTTTCATCTCAATTACAATCAAACAACCCTCCACTTCATCATTTGGGTCCTCCTCTCAACACTAACAACTCCAATTCTAGTGTGAAACTGATGTTGCCTAATGTGGATATGCATAAGTTTGATGGTAATGATCTTCTCACTTGGATTACCCAAATTGAGAATTTATTTGATCTACATCAAATTCCTAGTTCTTAAAAGGTGATAGTGGAATCTCTATATCTAGAACATGAGCAATTCATTTGGTATCGCTGGTTGTGTGCTCAAAATAAAAAGAATGGTGCTCTTATTACATGGTCTATTTTTACTAATGAGTTTTTGGCTCATTATCAGAATAATGTCTCTAAAAACTACTTCAACCAATTATCCAAACTATGGCAAATAAGAACTATGAAGGATTATATTCATCAGTTTTAGAATCTATCCTTATGGGTGGAAGACATCACTAAAGAAAACTTGACTGATCTATTTTTGGGTGGTCTCAAAGATAACATCCAATTGGAGGTTTAGATGTTTAACCCAACATCTGTATCAAAAAATATCCCATGGGCACACATGGTAGAGGAAAAAAATATGGTCAAATAGAAAACCTTCACTACTGGTCATGATCACACCTTTTTAGCACCATCATATCCTCAACCCACTAGATTGACACCTCAACAAATTGAGGAGAAATGAGACAAAGGGTTGTGTTATGGTTGTGATAGAAAATGGAGTAAAGACCATCATTGTGCTGAAAATATGTTTTACATCAAAGGTGCCAATGAGAATGATGATGATGAGGAGGTACTTAGCAAGGATGAAGAAGGTCCCGAGGAGGAATCTAAAGACTCTCAACCTATTATTTTATATCATTCCCTTTAAATTATTAGTACTCCCCAAAATCTTAAGGTGGTGGGTTTCCTAAATAAATAGAAGGTCACTATTCTAATTGATTTTGGGAACACACATAACTTCATCAACAATAAGTTGGTTGCTCGCTTGAATTGTTTCATTTATCTCACTCTATAATTTCAGGTCATGATTGAAGATGGTGGTAGTGTCAACTACTCAAGAAAATGCCATAGTGTTAAGATGGCCATGGGAGACTACTTGTTAGATTCTCATATGTTTGATATTCCCATGGAGGGAGTTGACATTTTATAGGAGTACATTGGCTCATCACTCTGGGCACTATTGAGATGAATTTTTAGGAATTATTCTGCATTTTCATTCTAAGGGAAGGACATTTTAGCCAAGGGAATTAAGGGCTAAATCTCCACAACTTGTTAGCTCATATAAAATTACAAAGATTATTTGAAAGAGTGCTAAAGGATTTATAGCTCACTTGTTTTCCATATAAGTTCATCCAACTCAACCATTTACACCTCTTGATCTATAATAAGTGATTGATGCCCATTCGATTGTTTTTAGTGACATGCTGAAAGGACTTCCACCTAGCCACATGCATGATCATGTTATCAAAATTATTCCTAGTATTACATCACCCAACATCAGGCCATACAGGTATCCCTATGCCCACAAAAGTGAAATTGAAAAGATGGTATAGGAGATGTTGTATGCAGGAATCATTTGCCATAGCCAAAGTGAATATTCTTCATCAGTTGTCATGGAGCAAAAGAAAGATGACACTTAGAGGATGTGTCATAACTATAAGGAACTCAACAAGTAAACTATCAAAGATAAGTTTCCTATTCCTATCATTGATGATTTTCTAGATGAATTAAATAGTGCTCTTTATTTTACCAAGTTAGATCTGCATTCTAGGTATCATCAAATCTGGATCCGCGATGAAGACATACCCAAAATTACTTTTAGGACTCATGAGGGCCATTATGAGTTTTTGGTTATACCTTTTGGGCTAAAAAATGCACCATTTACCTATTAGAGTTTGATGAATACTATTTTTAGGCCATTTTTGAGGAGATTTGTTTTGGTATTTTTTGATATCCTCATTTACAGTAAAAATTGGGAAGACCATTTGTACCATGTTAAATAGGCACTCTTAATTTTGGAACAACATCAGTTGTATGCCAAAACTTCTAAATATAATTTTGGAGCTTTTGAGGTTGAGTATTTGGGTCATTTGGTTTCACATACAAGAGTAAAAGTAGATCCTAAAAATATTCAAGTAATGGTGGACTGGCCAATTCCTAAGACACTCAAACAACTAAGGGGATTTTTGGGGCTAACTAGTTACTATCATAAGTTTGTCAAAAATTATGGTAGCATTGCAGCCCCACTTACATCTTTGTTGAATAATGACTCCTTTTAGTGGACTGATAAAGCTACCACGGCATTTGAATAATTGAAATTGGCGATGTGCACCACTCTAGTGTTGGCTACTCTTTATTTTTCCAAGACTTTTATGGTTGAATGTGATGCATCTGGGTAAGGTATGGGTACTGTACTCATGTAATAACATAGACAAATTAAATTTGAAAGTCATTAATAGAAGGGTAAAAATTAGCATAAGCCCATTTATGAGAAGGAAATGATGGCCATTTTACATGCAGTCAAACAATGGAGGTTTTATTTGATGGGTCATCATTTTTAGGTAAAGACTGATCATGACAGTCTCAAATATTTTTTGGAACAAAGGTTATCATTTGAAGAACAATATAAATGGGTAACTAAGATGTTAGGCTATGATTTTGAAATAGTTTACAAGAAAGGCAAGGACAATGTTGTGGCAGATGCACTATCTAAGAAGGATGAATTAGTTGAGGCATTGCTATATTATATGACCATTCTATAGGTAAATTGGCTAGAGAAAACATGATCAAAATGGGACAAGGATAGTCCTACCCATGATTTGATTTAGAATTTTTAGCAAGGTTTGTGTGGATTTGAAAAATTCACATGGAAGGGTGATGCATTGTGGTATAAAGACAAACTATACCTATGTAATAATTCTCTTCTTAAAGAAACAATCCTTTAGGAACTTCATGCAACTCCAATTGGGGGTCAGTCAAGATTTTTGAAAACCTATCATAAAATCAAGCAGGATTTTTTTTGGGAAGGACTCAAGGGGGATGTCTAGAAATATGTGGCTAAATGTATGATCTATCAACAAAATAAAAGAGAAACCATCAAAACCTCAAGTCTTTTGCAGCCTTTAGCCATCCCTAGCCAACATTGGGAATAGGCATCTATGGATTTCATTACAGGGTTACCAAGATTTGATGGTCAAAATTTTATCATGGTTGTGGTAGATCGTCTCAGTAAGTATGCTCATTTTTGTTCTTTATCATATCCATTTATTGCTAGTATAGTAGCTTCTATTTTTTTCAATATAGTTTATAAATTGCATGGTACCCCTAAGATCATTATTAGTGATCAAAATCCCATCTTCACTAGTAATTTTTAGACTGAGTTATTTACATGTTTGGGAACCCAATTGGCTCATAGATCATCATATCATCCTTAATCAGATGGAAAAATTGAGATAGTCAACAAATTTCTAGAAGGATATCTTTGTTGTTTTATTTATGATAAACAGGATAAATGGGTTCATTGGTTACCACTTGCTAAATGTGGTATAATACTTCTATTCATAGTTATTCTAAAATGTTTCTTTTTCTAGAAATATATGGATACCAACCTACATTCATCACTTCAACCTTGAAGGTCCATCCTAAGGTTCATGTAGTTGAAGAACATATTCACCATCAATAGGAGGTCCTTGCTAATTTGCATGAAAATTTAGCCATGGCCCAAAATCACATGAAACAACAAGAAGATCAACATAGGAATGAGAGGCACGTTGACATTGGTGATTGGGGTTTATTTTCTTATAGCCATATAAGTAGATGTCCTTGAAGAAAAAAAAAAGATAAAAGCTACCCCCTAACTATTATGGGCCTTATCAGATCTTACATAAAATTGGTAGTGTGGCTTACAAGTTAGAGTTTCCTTCCTCCACTCACATACATATAGTATTTCATTGTATCCTACCTAAAAAAATCATTGGACACAAAGTTGCTACCCAAAATAAGTTACTATAATTGGATGAGGAAGGAAGAGTTATTCTTGATCCTGAGGTGATCCTTCAAATACACACTAAGAAATTATGATCTCAAATAATTAAGGAGTACTTGATCAAATGGAAGAATCTACCTTGTGAAGATGCTACTTGGGAGGATGAATCCTTTATGTAGCAACATCCATAGTTGACTCAATGTTGAGGATAATGTTGTTTTAAAGGGGAGGGGCATACTATGCCCTTAGCCTTTGGTGTGTCTTGGGATATGTGTGACTGATTTATGGCTTACATACCTCTTTTATATTCTTGTTACATTTCTCTATGTTCTTAGTTAGGTTAGCCTATGGAATAACCATGGCTAAGTAAACTATATAGGAGGTAGTGGTTAGTCTTTGATCATCATGTTAAGTATTCTGATCTTAGTGCATTATTGTGGAGGTTTCTCCCTCGAAGTGGATTTGCTATATTATCTAGTATTTTGCTCTTCTCTCAATTATTATTGTGTGATCTCTTATATTTGATTATTATTTGTGATATAAAATCATTCTATGCAAAATATATTTCATTACAAATACTTGGTATATCCATCTCGAGAAACTTTGACTTACCTTAGTATTTGTGGCTTCCAAAAATTTTCATTACCTTCTTAATCACAAAACCTATGTCATCACTAACACTAACCCACTCAAGTACATGCACTCTAAACCACACTAAAACCAACATATGGCTAAGTGGCTCATGATTCTAGCTAAGTTTGACCTTGAGTTCATCCAATAGAAATCAATTAAAGGGAAAGTCATTACCGACCAATTGGCTGCAGCTCTTCTACTAGACAACTAACTACTTCTTGCATTTCTAGATGAGTCCATCATGACCCTTTCTCAAGAGGACCCTACCTACCAAATGACTATGTTATTCGATGGCTCCAAATGTTAGAATGGTGGGGGTGCTAGAGTTATCCTCATTCTCCTTGACAATGAACCTCTTCCCCTTTCCTTTAAACTTGAATTTGAATGCACCAATAATGTGGCTAAATATGAAGACCTAATAATAGGTATCCAAACCAATTTAACCTTGAGAATTAAAACCATTAGTGTCTTTTATGATTCCCAACTTGTGGTCAACTAGGTCAATAGATCTTACCAATGTAAGAATGATGTTTTTCAAAAGTAAAAATAACTCATAGATATACTCTTAGTATCATTTGATCATTATCTTATGCAATTAGTTCCTTGATCTACCAAAAAGTTCATAGATACAATGGCTTATCTTGATTTCCAAATCCCATCTCAACCTATCGAGTCTAAACTCTTTGTTAACATATACTATTTTATCACACCATCTTATATCCATTTCAACCTTCCTACCATTTGTAGTTTGTAAGCATCTCCATCAGACATTTGGTACGAGCAAACCTTCAACTACCTGAACCTTGGCATCATTCCTCCCAACCTCTTTAGGAATGCCTAAAGAACCTTTGTTCAAAGTACCTCTCATTACACCATACTAGGGGGAATCCTTTACAAACATGACTTTGACAACCTCCTTCTTCGTTATCTACATAGTCATGAAGCTTCCCATGCTATTAGGGAAATACATGATGTAATCTATGAAGGACACTTTAGTGGTTTAGCTATCACTAAATGTATCCTTTGCCTTGGATATTATTAGCCCACCCTCAAATAAAATTGATATGATTATGTAAAAAGGTGTGTTAACTGTCAATAACATGCCAATTTACATCATACACCTATCCATGGCCTACAAGTATCCAAAGACTATTGGCCCTTGTCATAATGGGGACTCAATCTCATTAGGGAAATCAACCCTCATTATTCATAATGACATCAATTCATCATTACTACCACCAAATATTTCACCAAGTAGGTGGAATCCATCCTCTCATCTCAACCAAAGCCAAAAAGATAGTTGACTTCATCAACTATCATATCATCTATCATTTCAGTGTTCCCCATAAGATCATCACTAATAATAGTAAATATTTCAAGAACAAGTAAGTCCAAGGTCTTTGTGATGCATTTGACATTAAGTTAAGATTTTCCTCACCTTATCATCCACAAGAAAATAGATAGATGGAAGCCTCTAACAAAACCCTTAACCAAATGTTGACCAAAGTAGTTAGTGCTTTAGGTCAGGATTAGTACTTGCACATTCCTTCCACTTTATGGGCCTATCACACTAGTATTAAAACATCTACAGGTGTTACCCCTTTCTCTCTAGTCTTTAGAGTAGAGGTAGTTTTGATTCTCGAAGTCTAGATTCCTTCTCTTTACATATCATTATAGGATATCATCTCTAAAAGTGAGTATCATTAAGAAAATCTAGCATGAATTAAACTACTTGATGAGCATCACTTAACAACACTTAACCATATTTATGTCTATCAAGAATGAATTATATATCCCTATAACAAACACCTAAAATAATGAGAATTCAATATCGAAGACCTCATCTTAAAGGAAAACCAACATGTAACCAATATGGAGAAAATAAAAAAAGGCAAGTTTGTTTTCAATTGGCTTGGACCCTACATCATAACCCATAAGTATGGATCAGACACTTATCATTTATCCTCTCCTAAAGGCAGACCAAAACTTGAGCCTCTCAATGCTTAGTATTTGTGTCCTTTCTTTTGTTAAAAAGGATTAAACTCACCTTCTTGTCTAACTTAAGCTCATCCCTTGATTTATGAGATTTTTTCACCTTCACTTATTTCTCCCTCTCCCTTTGAGGACAACTAATTACAACATAGAACTATGTGATTAACCATCACAGTCATAGCCTAATCCTAAATATGGGTACTATGACTCTACCCATGGCATGGTTCTCATGGATACTTTTCATCTTTAATAAGATGGAATCCCATGGTCATTTGTCTCTCAAAGCCACCCCTTTTACCTATCATTACCTTCTTCTACTAAAAGTTTTGCCCTCATAAAGGTAAACCTTTAAGCCTAATTAGAATCATCTATGTCTAAAACCTTGCATCAAAATAATTGGGATACCAAAATATTACTTGGGTCATATATCTCTATCATAACAAACTTCTCCCTTGAAGGATAGCTACATAAAAATAAATTGCTTAAACTATAGACTGCTCCTCTGAAAGATAACTACCAAACATACAAACCCAAACTTAAACCACTCCCTTGAAGGATGGCTAAGTTAAATGGGTCAAAAGAAATCATTTGAAGCTTCCTGAATTGATTAGCTTAACAACCCATCAAAAATAAAAGTAATAAACAAAAGACTCTATATGAAAATTAAAATCCCAAGATAGATATAATCAACTTTCATATATAACATTAGCAG
This sequence comes from Torreya grandis, assembly GCA_037957365.1. Lineage (NCBI taxonomy): Eukaryota > Viridiplantae > Streptophyta > Pinopsida > Cupressales > Taxaceae > Torreya > Torreya grandis. Next base: position 74,883 of record JARHVA010007890.1, read on the forward strand.
ACTTCCTGCATCAATCAGTCTACACTTAATATTAAGATATGGACTTGTCTATTTTGGTTCTTAGGTCACCTATAAAAGGGGAAAACTAACCCACATAAGGTTACATTACCTATCCACCCATTTACCTTTCACCTACCACCTATCTCCCCTTTATACCATCTTTTAATCAAGGGATTATGAGCTTACTTGACATAATATGATCAAGATGCCCTTTTTTCCACTAAAGCATGCTAATGTGAAGCATTCAAAAGGATTATGTTCCTTAAGCTAATCTAACTTTAGATTTTTTAGGTCCTTACCAATGAAAAGGCATCATGCTTTTTTTCCTTACCCTCTTATCATTGGTTCATGTAGACATGTGTCTCATGACTCTCATTTCTTTTTCCTACATTTAGTTTGTTATTTAACTTAATTTATGTATTTTCATTACATCCTTAACCATAATCACATTAAATCTCCATGATCATAAATAAAAAACATAGATAATGATCAAAATAAAATAAACTACATCATATATATATCAATGATCAAAACATCATGAACCACATCATACATCATCTACCTATCATAAGTATCATCCTATACATCTATCATCAAGAATAATATAAGATCATGCCATAAACCACATCAATAACCATAATTGAACCATTCATCATCATATCCATAAACCAAACAAAACATCATCCAACATCATCACATGCCTAAGCTAAAGAGTATCACTTTTTAAATTTTTAAGCAATCAACCTAGGTGGTAAAATTTTGGAGATCACCTAATCTCCCCCAAACCACAACTTGAAATTTTAGAGATTACCCTTCTTCAACCAACCATTAGACCACGTCCACCTTGACATTGGCCATTTTGACCTGAATAATCACATATTTTAGCAACAACCTTGCATTGGTATTTTTGACCTTATCGACCAACCTTATCATGTTAAACATTTAAATTTGCACCACCTCATGCATGATCAGACCATTTGTGTATTTTAAGAGAACACTTCCTACCTTGGATACCTATGAAAACACCTTGAATAGAAGAATTATAAAGTAACTTGATTAGCTATGACCAATGCTATGGAATGGTTACCCTATCACTCCTAATTCTAGAACCAACCTTATTTTTACCAACATTGGAAATATTAGTCTTTTCATGATCTTGATTATCGTACTTAATCACATTTTGTGCACATGTTTGCATCTCAAATTACCAACCCCACCTTTTTGTCACCAACCTCATGACTCACCATATACCACTTATCAAACCCTGACTTGATTTTAATTTTACCTCATCAACTCCTGGTTTGAAAGGGAATACCTCCTCCCATACTTGGAGCATACAAACCTTTGATCAAGTAATCCATTTTTTTTGTACATCTTGTTAATTCAAAGCCACATAAAAAAGTGGTAAAATGTAGACACTAGAGAACCGCACTAGTTGTTAAAATGCCTTGGAATACCTTAGGGACCACCTAACCCTTCTTGAACCATTGACCAACCTACTAAGACCCTAAGTCTAGTTAGCTACTTAGCTTACTAAACTCACTAAGTTACTAACTTGAACATTAACCCACCTTTTAAAACCCACCTTGAACCCTTTTTCTTTGAATACTCGACCATTAATGACCAACTTAACTTTTGATGGTTAGCTTGACTATCGATGGTCAGGTCCTCACCTTCTTAATATTTCACTCAAATTTTACTTTTTATCTATTTATAGAAGAAAGTTAAAACTACAAGAGGGGTAGAGGTTAGTAGAACTTAGATATGGTGTGTGCTCTATAATCTAGATGATTGTAGAGAGATCCTTTTTGTCTTGAAAAGATTATCTGTAGATAAGAAAGCACTAACAAAAGGGGTTATTAGAAAAATAGTTGGGTGGATTGCCTAACATGAGCTAGATCCAAGAAGAATGAGCTTGCTAGGAGGCTATCAATCCACTCTTTGATAATAATTAAGTTGAAAATGATAAAAGAAAGATACTTGCATTAAATAATAGAAAGTAACTAAAATCAAATACAAGAAGTAGATGAATACTTGATAGAGAAAATGACTAAATATAATAAAAGTAGGTCAATACTAGTGCTAAAATAGATTAGGTTAGGTTTAAAAAATCAGGCAAGGGTCTATAAATAGGCAGGGACATAGAAAGTCATATTTGGTTGGGGGTAAGGGGTTAAAAATAACTTGCTAGTATTTCATGCCATAGTGACCATCAATAGTTAGGGTGATCATTGATGATTAAGCTGACTATTAGTGGTTGGGTAACCATCAATGGTTGGGGGTGAGCATCGATGGTTATGCTAAGTATTGAGGTTTACCTGTGGTATTCTAGAAATACTCAAAAAAGAGTTACAAACTTGGTTATTGATTAGATATAGGTTTGGTTAAGGGTGTGGTTAGAAATGAGAGGTTAGAAGATAGGTATAGAAAGGTTTGATTTAGGTTAGGAAGTCAAAAACCCAAAATGATAAGATTAAAGTACAAATATATCTATTGCTTACTAATGGCTAATGGTTGATGGCTAGAGCAATTTTGGTAGAGTAATGGTACTTTGCCTCAAGAGTATGTAGACACTAGAAAACCATACTAGGTGTCAAAATGACTTGGAATACCTTAGGGACCACCTAACCCTTCTGGACTCACTAACCAACCTATTAAGACCATGAGTCTAGTTAGCTACTTGGCTAACTAAACTCACAAATTTACTAACTTGAACATTAACCCACTTTGACCCCTTTTCCTTTAGAAACTTGATCACTGATGATTATCTTAACCATCAATGGTTAGCTTGACCATCAATGGTCATTTCCTCACCTTCTTAACACATCACCAATTATGTATGAGATAATGAGGCATAATTCAATATGTTCACCTTATGTGGTGCTAATGAACTCCCAAGCATCAAAATTAGCAACCTCACCCTCTAGGGAACCTTCTATCCTCCATCTCTCTTTACCTATAAAAGGAGGGAAGTAGGAGGTGAAATCATCACAAGCACTCTTGCATACAAGTATTCAAGCTTTCTAGCATCCAATCTTCCTTCAACAACTCAATAACAATAAAAGAGACCCAAACCTCTACTAAATTTGCTTTTGAGGCTAAAGTACTATTACTCTGGTGAAATTGCTCCAACTATCAACCATCAACCATCTAGAAAGCTATAGGTATATTATATTTATTCCTTGTTTCATTGGATTTCTAACCCCCTTAACCTGGTCAGATCTATCTACAACTTGTTTCCCAACTTCCAGATCTTGAACACAACTATTATTAGACCATTCACCTATTCTGCAACTCTTTTCTAAGTACCTTTAAAAATTCACAAGAAACCATTGATGGTTAATACAAATTATAATGGTCACCCCAACTGTCGACATTTACCCAACCACCGATGGTCAACTTAACTGCCTATGGTTTACCCAACCATCGATGGTCAATGTGGTAGAAAAAAAACAAGTTATTTTCAGCCCCTTAACCCCAACCAAACCTAACTTTATGTGTTCTTACCTATTCACAAACCCTTTTCTAAATTTTTGAACCTAACTTCACCCCCTTTAGCATGAGTATTGACCCACTTTTTCTATATTTAGTCATTTTCTTTAATAAACATTCTACTTTCTTCTTGTATTGCATTTCATTTTCTTTTTATAAGTACCTTACTTTTATCTTTTTCAACTTAATTGTTATGAAGAGTGGATTTATAGCCTCCTAGAAAGCTCACGCTTCTTGGATCTCACTCACACAAGGTAGTCCATCCAACTATCTTGATAATAACTCCTTTGTTAATGCTTTATTATATACACATTATTCCTTCTAAGCTAAAAAGGAGTTCTCCATCTTCATCTGGACTACATGCACATCACAAAATAGGTATTTCTACCACATCCTTATTACTAGTTTCTTATCTTCTTCTAAAATTAAGAAATGAGTAGAAATTAAGAGAAACAAGCACTTCCTAGAGAGCAAAACTAGACCACTAATTCATTAGCTACTATTGCTTCTAATCTGGAGCTGTTACAAGAATCTAAGGTAAAAAAATTTCTTAATTGAATTGGTACCTTGCCAATCTATTCTAGATAACATAGAAAATTTATAGGTCTTTAATGATGACCAGTAAATTATTCAATTTCCAACTAATTTAGGGGAATTCAAATCATAAATCATTGATGGCAAGGACATTAATCACCTACGTCAAGAGGAATCAAATAAAGAGGGCATTCTTCAGCTCAGAGAGAATCAAATTCTAGATGGGTTGGTCTCTTTGGAAAGACTATTTGATATAGACCTTCAAGCTTAGTAACTTAGGTAACCCAAGGTCAATGAATCTAACTTTGAAAGAGAAAATATAGGAGATGAGCATAACCCATGTTATGTGAATATCAGCCTCATCTGCACCCCAAAATAAAGATAGTGAGTGAAGGATTTAATCACTTGATATAGGGACATCATTGCCTAGACATATGAATATTTGAAATTATATGAACTATAGCTCATCACTCATATGATTTCTTTGAAGCTAGATCATAAACCATTCAGACAGAGGCAAAGGCCAGTGAATCCTATTCTGGAGCGTCTCATTTAGAGAAAAGTAGAGAAGCTTTTAAATGCAGTAATCATCATATGAGTCTAACATTCTACTTGTGTGACCAATTTGATCCTAGTAAAAAAGAATAATGGTGAGATTAGATTATGTGTGGACTTCAAAAATTTTAACAAAGCTTTTAAATAGGACAATTATCCTTTACCTTCTCTGGATGAGGTGATACAAATAGTAATTGGTTTTGAAATGATGTCATTCTTAGATGGATTTTTAGGCTACAATCAGGTACTAGTGCAATCTAAGGACAAAATGAAGATATAGTTTACCATGAAGTGAGGAAATTATGCATATAAGAGGATGCCTTTTGGCCTAATAAATATGGGAGCTACCTTTCAATACACCATGGATCACACTTTCAAAGGACTAACAAGAATATGCATAATCATCTATATGAATGATCTTATGGTATTTTCAAAGAATTGAAAGGACCACATAAGTCATCTATAGTCCATATTCAAAAAATATAGAAGGTTTAATGTTTCATTAAACCCAAAGAAGAGTATATTTGGAGTGAATGAAGGTAAATTTTTGGGGCACATCATTACCAAGGATGGGATCATTATTGATCTAGATATAATTCAAGGAATTTAAAAAATTCAGCCACCAAATAATAAGAAGGAGCTTAAATCATTCTTCAAAAAGATTAAATTCATAAGGAAGTTCATCTCAAGATTTATTGAGATTGTTAGACCTTTAAATTCTATGCTCAAGCAAGATGCCAAAATAGAATAGATAGCTAAAGCCTAAAAGTATTTTCAAAACATTAATGACATAATATCACATGCTCCAGTGTTGATTAATCTAGATTTTAATAAAGATTTTTACATGTACTCATTTGATTCAAAGCATATGATTGCTGCTGTCATCATGTAGAAGAAGGATGAGACTGAGCATCCAATCAAATTTATGAGCATGAAGGATGCATAACTCAAATATTCCATGATCTAAAAATAATTTTTTGCCCTTGTCAAAGCAGTGAAGAAGTTTTGGAATTACATTTTGAGGAATAAAACCATCACCATCATGCCTGATCCTACTGGTAAGTTCACCCTATCATAGAACAAGCTAAGAAAATGATGAGGCAAATGGATGGCCAAGCTATAAGAATTTGACATAGAGATCAAGCCTATATAGATCATTCAAGGGTAAGGCATTATTTATCTCATGATTGAACTAGATCCATGTATCACTATTGAATAGGTATGTGAAGCTCAAATATCTAAAGGAGAGTGGTATAATGATATAATACATTATTTACTTATAGAGCTTGTTCCTTGAAGCTCAATAGAGAGAGAAGAAGAGCTTTGAGGCTCAAATCTACTAATTACATGATCAAGAAGGGAGTCCTCTATAGAATAAATTATGAAGGTCTTTATCTCAAGTGTGTATCTACAAAAGAAGCTAAATAAATCTTAGAAAACTTGCATCAGAAGATAGGCAATGGTCATCCTTATAGAAGTAACACAACCCATAAGATATTAAGAATGGGCTATTATTGGCCAATAATTTTCAAAGATGCTTATGTAAGAACATGCCATGAATGCCAAGATATAGCCAAGAGAGAGGCACACATAATAATGGCTTTACAACTAGTTATTGAAATAAGGCCATTTACCCAGTGGGGTTTAGACTTCATTGGCATCATCAACCTAAATTCCTTAGTAGGCCATAAATTCATGCTTACTACCATAGACTGTTGCACTAGATGGATTGAAGCCATAGCTATAAAGAATTATAGAGCACAAGATGTGATTCACTTTTTAGAGGAACTCATAACCACTAGATTTGAGACACCTATTTATTTGGTTTGTGACAATAGATTGAATTTTATATCAGTAAAATTTATTGAATGAGAACATGACAACTAGATTATTATCAAGTCAGCTTCTAACTATTACCGTCAAGGAAATAGGCTGGTAAAATCAATGAATAAGAATCTAATTGATATAATTAAGAAATCAACAGGGGACAAGCCCTAGGACTAACACAATTTATTGAAGTATGCTCTTTGGTCAGACTAGATTAGACATAAATAAGTCCTCAAAGCTTCACCTTATCTATTGGTATATGGATGCAAGCTTGTATTCACAATTATGCTGAAGTTATCCACTAATTAGTTTATGTAGGACTACATGGAACCAAAGTGATAAAGCAAAATATAGATTGTTGGACATAATATAAATGGAAGATTCAAAGACTAAGGCCTTATAAACACTCAAAAAACACCAGGACATGGTCAAGAAGTGGTTTGATAAAAGAGAAAATTTTAAAGCATTCAATAATTTGGTTCTAGTGATACTTTGGGATTAATCCCATGAGAATAAGGGACAACATGACAAGTTTACCCCATTATAGATTGGACCATACCAGATTTTGAAGATCATGGGTAATAATGCATTTCATCTAAGGGACTTCTAAGGCAATGAACTTACATATCTAGTCAACAAATAGTTCTTAATGCATTACTTTAGGGTTGTGCCATCTACTAATGTTACTGAGTAATGAGGGATAAATGAATGTAGTTGTAGGATTAGAATAGATTTCCTACTTTCTTAGATTATATTTCTTGCTTTCATAGATTATATTTCCTACTTTCTAGATTAATCTTTCTTGCTTTCGGTATTTTGCTTTCATAGATTAAATTTCATGTTTTCTATATTATATTTTAGTGCTTTCTTATATTAGTTGTTCTTTTGATTTTTTTGACAATCAAAATTGTGTTTTAATAAATATAACCTAGTTAAAATCCAAACCAACTAAGCTTATGACTTGTAAAAAAGGGAAAATCAAAATCTAGACAATTTGGGACTAGTTTATAGATTAGGCATATTTTTATATTTTTTTTGAGTCTTTAGGATGAAGGTAGGTAATCATGGATTATCCTGAATGCTATCACATTGAATACTTTTGTCAAGCATGTGAATTTTTATCTCAAAGTAATTCATACAAATTTAGAAATTTTTCTTGTTTTATTGGATCAAATACACTTATCACATTAAATACCTATTATAAGTGATAATTCTGGGTATAGGTGTAGCTAGTAGGGATGTTATAGTAATGATTTCTTTTATAGTTATACCAACTCACTGGGTTCCAAATCTTCTCTTTTAAAATAAGAAAAAAATAAAAAATGAAGAAGAACCAATGGGTTCAAAAGATCAAAATAAAATCTAAAAAAAATCAAAAGGCTCACATGATGAAACAAGGTCAAGTGCCATTCATCATGATCAAAACAAAATAGTGAAGAGAGAAGAGAAGGAGCCTAAGGTATCTCTTTTGGGGATATGGATGCCTGGATGGTAGAAAAATAATGCTTGAGCTTTCATTATTTTTTTACTTCAATAAATACTGGAATGAAACCTACAGCTTCACCAAGCCTTTGAAAAAATCATCATAGTAAGGGTTAAATAAATTACACATTTGACACACACATATCCAAGAAATTAGAAGTCAAGTATGTTGTGTGAATTAACTTCAGATTCTATTTCATTTTTTTGATTTAAGTATTCTTTTGTGGAAAACTTAATGATTGATTTAAAGATTACAAATTAGAGTTCTGGGTTCTCGAATACTCAAGAGTATTCCCCTTATGAGTTTCCATTTATTATACCCAACATCCCCTCTTTCTTTATGGAAATGGGGATCTACTTTTTTTTTTGGAATACAGTCTTGACTTTGAGCCCCTCTTCTATATGTTTATGTAAAATCTAGGAGAAGATTGATTGGTATTATGTTTCTATAGGCTAAACCCTTTTATTCTATCAGGTTCATTTTATCAGGTCTATGTTTATCGAGCTTATTCTATCGAACTTATGTTTTATCCAGTCTCTTTGCCAAGGTGTTTATTTGGGGAACTATTATTTTTGATACTTGTTTTTTTTGGACTTATGAAATTTGTCTTTTTAGGTTTTATGTTTTGGGTGTTTTATCCATTGCCTTTGTCAACTAATTATTTATGGACTTTTCCATAAACTTATTCCATCAGGGAAATTATTGTGGACATTTTATCTAAAATAATTCCCCCAAATGACTTGGGTTTATGGACATTTTTTCTAAAACAAATCCTCTAATAGATTTTATTTAGCCATCTAGACTTACCCTTCAACCTTTATGAAGTAGATCTTTTGGGACTTTTATCATGGATGAAATGCCCTATGAATTAGACCCTTTGAATTTCTACCCAATCAAAATGACCCTTCAGCCTTAACCCACCTAACCTTCATATTTTTTTAAAGTACTCTTCAACATTTTAAAAGTATCTTTTGAGACTTCTGTCCTAGGCCTTTTCCCTTTGAAATAATTCCTTTGGACATTTTGTCTAAGACATCATTCCTTTGGCCTTTTTGATACCATCCCTTCAACCAATTCCTTTAAACATTTTGTCTGAGACATCATGCCCTTTGGCCCTTTTAAACTTATCCTTTGGGAATTTTGTCCCAATATTTTTCCCTTTGACCTTTTCCCTCCGACCCTTACACTTCAGGACTTTTATCCTAGGTATTTTGCCCTACAATCTAATTCCTTCAGACTTTGTGTCTCAGGCCCTTTGCCTGATAAAAATGACCCTTCAAATTTTTTTTCATCGAACATTTTTTATGATGTAAAAGAACCAAAATAATTCCCCACAACAATCTTACCAATATAATTTTGCCAAAATAATGACCCCAAGGGCACATACCCTTCGAACTTTATGCAACCTACCCTTCAGGACTTTGTCCTGGCCCCTTTGCCCGATGAAAATAACCCTTCAAGACTTTTGAAAGTGACCCTTTGGGATAATTGCTTTGGAAATTTTGCCTGACAAAATAGGTCTTGAGGAAAATTATTGTGGACATTTTTTCTGAAGTAATTCTCTCAATGGAATTAGTCTGTGGACATTTTGCCAAAACATTTTACCTGATAAAATAAGACGTATCCTTTGGGATAATTTCTTCAGACATTTTATTTGAAATAATTTTCTTGCCTATATATAGAACCCACATAAAAGGCCCACAACAAACTCCCCTACACAAAATGGACCAAAAATCCCTACTGCTAATGATAATAGACCAAAAATCCCATGGAACAACGAAATGGTACCACTGCTTAAAGAGTATTTTTTTAATGTTTTGAGCTTAATCTAAAGATTTTAGCCTAGGTTGTAATCGTATTTTATTAATACTAAGACCATAGGCCAATTTTTTTTATGTAGGGTCATTTTTATTAACTAATTTCTTTTATTGATGCCTATAGATTTAATGGTGCACGTTAACTTGCACACCATTGATCAAATGAAGCAAGTACAATGTTGAAATGTTAAATCCCTATGAATCCCCATGAGAGTGACAAGTGTCACCATCATGGCGGCCCAATATAGTTAGTCAAACAAAGTGAGGGATCCTAGTACATAAAAAAATATAGGATGTGACATGTGTTAAAAGCTCACAACAAAGAGTCAAACACCAAGATCTATGATGCATGTTAACTCATGTACCAAAGATCTACTAGTGTGAAATCAAACACAATAACGAAAGGATTTCCATATTAAGTATGATGGTGATAAGTGTCAACTTCATGGGAATTCTTAAGCAAATATCCAATAATACATGGGGGCCCAGTACATAGAGATCTAATAATGTGAGCAAAGAAAATTCAATGGTCCCAGAACAAGTAAGGAGCTGCTAAGTGACACACTCACATTTTATCATGAAAAAGATCCAATGGTATGAGTCTTAGGTAGACTTTTCAAAGATTCAGACTTAGTGAGAGGTACGAGCACCATGTAATACATAGTCATATTAAGATTAGTCATAGTTAAACAATGTCACTAGTTCTAAAGGATTGATATGATGATACTTGTTTTTGATGCTTGTTTGAGTTCCATTTTGGAGGTAGCTAATCTAAAAGATTAATATGTTGTTCTCACAACCTATAAAAAGAGGCATGTATAGTTTTGGTAAATGACACATATTTTGAAGTTTTGCATGCAATTTGAGATATAATTAAAAAAATCACCTTCATCTTCATACACATGCATATGTTGCATATCTTTCATAAAGACTATTTTAAACTAATATCTGCAAATAAACTCTTATATGATTTTGAACCATAATTAAAACTCATGCTCTAACTATCACATGTAAAGACCTTGCATGAGATTGGAGGATGAGGTGACCTCTTCCCTAAGTCTATATAAATAATTGTAATCCAACTTGGATTGTTTTCAAAGAATTTTGAATACAAGAGCAACATCAATTTTGATCATCAATGAATGTGTTTGTGTATTTTATTTACAATTTCTATGTAATTAGTTGTTACTTTCTTTGGTTATATGTTTCAATAATCTTTAGTTTGTAATAGTTGTGAATGGATTCTTTGTTATACTAATTGATGTGATGACATATAGATGTGCAACAAATATTGAAGGATTGGTAAATATATTGGTTAATATATTCAAGTTCAAATTGATTCATAATTCTAATTGTGCATGAGTGATTTCTTGGATGTAGTTTTTTTTGTGTGTGCAACAAATACCTCAAATACTTCATTAGCCCAAGCCATAATCTTTTGATTAAGGGTGTGCAATAGTTACTCTAAAAAGAACATCCTTTTTTTGAGGCCTATGAATTTACTACATCTTTATCTTCTTAGAATTATTTGCTGTGTTTGACTGTGTCTGTGAAATTGATGCTAACAACAGACATAGGTTCTAAAAACACTTGTATTTTTAGAAACCAACCAAGGAACTTAAAAACCACAGAAGTTTTCTTTTCTACCTTACCCTTCCCCCCTTTTTGAGTTTGTTTTAAGACATACCCATTTTGGATTAGAAGTTAATCGCCCATCCAATTCATGTAGAGATTCACTACCCTTTAGGAACCACACCTCTATGAAAAAACCTTGTCAATAACCTGCATGCCCTACTAGCTATTCCATCAGTAAGTTGAAATAAATTGCATACCTATAACTTGTGTTCTGGAGTGTAGTTTACCTCCATTGAGATCCTAAAACATTAGAGGATACCTTGTTACATTGTGATGTGCATAAAACCCACATCAATAGTTTCTATACTCCACATTATAGATTTATAATTCATTATATCTTGATATTGATCATCTTATACTACATTGAGTTTTTACCAAACATTACTACTATAAACTCAACTTATGTACACATTTGCTCTTATAAAAATTTGTAATAAATTTTCATGCATACTTTCATTTATATCTTTCCTAGTTTATATTTTGTTGTGTCTTTTTAATTATACATCTATTTGAGGGCATTTGAATATGCCATTGTTTTACATATCTAGGCCACTTCCTTCATTTTATAAATACATAGTGACATGTGCCCATGTCATTGTGTGTGATTTTTTGATAATGTATATAAACATTTGAACATGTCTTTCCATATGGATCTAAGCCAACCTTTCCTTCTCTTTGTGTATGTGGACATTTGAACATGTCTTTTTATGTATGCTCTTTTTCAAACTTAGTGACATGTGCCCTTGTCCCTTGTATTGTGGCCCTTTTGCCTACTTTGTATGCCTTATGTGTTTGAATGCATACTTTCATGTATGCATAATGGCTATGACACTTGTCTCTTGCTTGTTGTTTGCACACTTAATTTGTGATGCCATGAGGGACCTCATGTATTTTCCCTTCTTTCTTGGGTGCCTTAATGGATGTTATAACCCATCCCCAAAGTAGTCTACACAAATTATACTTAGATTTTTTATTCATGTACATGATTACATTGTTTTATCTATCTTGAAAACCTTGTGAATGCTATATCTAACATACATCATACATTTCTAACTTATGCTCAATCTATTTAGATTCTGATGTCATGTAGGGTTCATTTTAAGAGGCCATATCCCAAACCCCCTTAGATTTATGTAGAAGAACATAATTCATACCTTGGCAAATTGGCATGTTTGAAATGTTCTTAAAATTTCCATTCCACCACAATAAATGTTATTTAATATAGATCAATTGAAATGACATTTATTATTATTATTATTATTATATATATTTATACACTGATCGATAGACCTAATAAATTGATAGAACATTTATTATTATAATTATATATGTATATTTATTTATTATTATCCTTTATATATATACCTATATATATGTGTGTGTGTGTGTGTGTATAAAAAAAATAATGAGCACTTTAGATTGATACAATACCTTATTAAATCCAAAGGCCCAAATGGCTTTGCCTAAGCTCTACCCACAGTAGAGTTAAATGGCTTTACTAGTGGCAGAGCATAATGACTTTTCCCATGACAAAGCCAAATGATTCTACCATATTTATCTCTACCAATGGTATCCATTTGGATCTACTAAAGGTAGAGCATTAGGCTCCACTGTTGGCTAAGCCATTCAACTTTGCCACCTAGTCAAGCTGAGGGTAGAGCTGCTAGGCTCTACTAGTGGTAGAGTCATTCAACTTTGCTATTTGGTAGAGCTATTGAGCTCCACCAATTGGTAGATCCACTTATCTCCATTTTTTGGCCAATCCATTTAATTTTTACATTTGGTAGAGCCATTCAACTCTATCATTTGATAAATTCGTTTGGCTATGCTATTTGGCATATCCATTCAGCTCCATCATTTAGTAGAGTAGTTTGGATTCACCATTAGGTAGAGTCATTTGAATCTAATATTTATTAAATCCATTTAGATCCACTTATTAGTATAGTCACTCAGCTTCATCATTCAGCTAAGCCATTCAGTTCTACCATTTGATAGAGCCGTTTGGCTCCACCATTCGGTAGAGCTTTTTAGCTATTGTGCAAGTGATACCAATATTTTTGGATGATTTTTAGGTGTGGTCACTCTATTAATAGGTTTATGATATCAAGAGATAGGCCTTATGATTTAATGTTTTATAATCCATTTGGAGCATACGGGCTCACCAAAAAAAAGTCATTGAAAAATATAAAACCCTAGGTGACATAAAGATTGAACTGTTGCATGGATTCAGTCTTTATGTCCCCAAAGGTTTCATATTTTTTAATGTGGAATTTTTTTTGGTTATTTCTTATGTTTCTATATGAATTTTGAAGCTATCCAAATTTCAATGGATATATGACATGGTTACCAGAGACAACTTCACTAGCTCTTGATTCGATAGCTTCACTAGTTCCTAATTCAGATTTTATTTGTACATTTAATGCTTATCTTTCAAGTTTTGAAATTTTGGTTTCCTTATTATTTTTTTAGTTTGAAAACATAATTTATTAATGTCATTCAGTGATGCCATTTGGTTCTATCATTTAGCCATGTTATTCGGCCATGTTGTTTGGTGTGGTCATTAGGCTATGCCATTCGGTTGATCAAGTTTCAAAAATGTTTTATTGTTTGATATCAAGATTGAAAGGTATATATATGTGGTGAATTAAACTATTTTTAAAGATAATTTTGTAAAGGGTTGGTGAGTTGACCCAAAAAATAATATATCTCCCTAAAATTTTGACGATCTGGTCCCATCTACCAACCCTAAAAAGTTGCCAAAACCAAAATCTAAAAATTGGAATATTTGTGAATTAATGAATATTCACCACTAAAAAAAAATGATGTCATGTATACACATTATATTGGTTTATCATATATATATATATATATATATATATATATATCTTATATTCTCAATCTAACACATATGATGTAGATCTTTTATTTTAAGGATAGTTATTACAGAGGTTCAACAACTCCCATAAAAAGAGGGTGCATGCGTAGGGTTTGTCATAAAGATTATGCCATCCTAGTGTACTCAAAACACAATTTCATCAAGCAGACACAAATTACAAAACCAAGACTCAATAAAATATAGTGAAAAATAGTCACACCTATATTAGTCTTAGTTTTGCATATAAATAACACATTTTATCAATAACATGGTACAGAGGACACTAACATAGTGTGTTATTGACTAGGGGACCACACTACTATCTTATAGCCCCAGAAAAAAATTTATAATAGTTAGAAAGGTATATTAGTTACAATTCAGATTTACATAATCTTAATCATATATTATCAAATAGGTTTAGTATATACTCAATTTTTACACAAATTAAACAAGTTTGATCAAATTGGGGGAATAATGCATGACATGATCACTCCCATTTCAATTTCAGATATGTAGACACATATTATTATGACTCAATCCAAAATCTATTTACACAAATATTAGAGTTTGGGGCATGCGCGTGACACATTGTTCCTATATATTTAGTTTAACACTAGTAATCTCAGATGGAATTATAACTCCATGTCATTATCTATGTTGTATACCCTAAACACCATATGCATCAGGTTTACACCAGATTGATGCCTCATTTTGTCTGTAGAGGTTGACATTACCTAGTGGCCCTTGAGCTATTTTACATTTAGAGTTTTCAAGTGGCCCCATAACCATCTTGCATAGTTTCAGTTACATCACATAGTTTTAACTTTAGATGCATCTACTACACATGGGTGGGAAATGATAGAGTCATATCCTACTTGAGTTCTTGATCTACCTATATGAGAGGCTTAGACAACTCATCAATCCAATCCTAGTTATTCATAGGTTATGATCTACCAATAAGAGGTGGGAAATGATGGAGTCAAGGACAACTTGAGTTATTAAGCCACCTGCACATGAGGATTGAGAAATCCATCATCTCAGTGTAATTTATTCATCATTTGATCACCATATACATGCACACACATGATGTCACTAGGATTTTGCATTGGTTCACATACTCAATGAGGTGCATTCATTCCTTTCCGCTTTCTCTTATCTCTTTACTCAATTTTATCTTTGATTTTGATATTTATTAAGGACTTATTCATTCATGTTTCATTTTTAGGACACACAATGAAACACACTTTGTATACTTAAACTTAATTCATGGGCTTCACCTAATAGGTAAGTCTAGGTATGTTTATTTTTCCATTATCCTAGTCATTTTGCTTTGCTACATTTATAGAATAAGGGGGGGAATGTTATCATCTAAAATGCCATTTTAGTGTAATGAGTATCACTTGAGACCAGTTTATCCCTTGCTTATCCCTAGATTAACATTAGGTCCTCTTTTGATAAATTTATAGATTTTATGTGAGTTTAACTCATCCTTAGATATATAAAAAGTAGCACCATGCCTTCACTTAGGTACCCAAGTCCTTTTTTCACTCGTTCTTACCATCCAGACATTAGTACAACCCTTTGGACTATAGTGCACTTCACTATTGGCAAAGTGGAAACATTATCATCCCTTAGCTCTTTTCACCCTTAATGAATATCTTTATATTTCTTAGAGAACCTTATGGTAGACCTAAACCATTTCATGCATTGACAAACACCATAACATTATATATAGGCCACTTTCATTCATTTATCCCCTAGATGGAAATCAGATGCAAACACTCAAACAATCTCAAAAATAGTTATACAAATCAAGGTCATTGATCCCTATTCTTCCCTACTTATGATTACACCCATATATAACAAACCAAATCTCAAATTACTCAGATTTCTAATCTCAAGCCACACTCAAAGCATTCAAATTGAAACTTATAAATAGGATTCACTTGCACTTACACTAACACTTAGATTTGCATAACCACATTAGGCTTGATCCCATTTTGAGGTATTTGTATGTAGGTAATGCTCAACACATGGGGTGTTGAGGGCAAGTTTAGCCTACCTTGCTATCCATTCCTTTTCTACTTGTGCTCCTCAAATACCTTAATAAACACATAAGCTTAGGCTTTCATATTAAAATAAATCAAAATAGGGAATAAATAATGATCCAAAATTTGGTCACATAGGTGAATGAACACCTATAAACTCACTATCTCTATTGTATAAGGATATTAGTGTGGCATTGGGGACACTAGCATGATTCCTTATTGACTAGAGGACCACATTACGATCCTGGAGGGTTTCTGATACTTGTTTCCTATTGGTGACATCTTGCACTATCCTACACTAGTTTTTAGCCCACCACTTGTTCGTTTTAATTATTTTTGTAGATAATTACACTTTTTCTAGTTCATTTCTATTTATAAAATAATCAGATAAATCAATTTTTGTACAAATTAGTGGCTATTGATATTACTATATTTATTCCCTAATTTATTATTCTAGCACTTTAACAACCTAGGGTTTTACATTCCATAAACACCCTAAAAATTTATATCCACTCATTAAATGATTCCGTAACATTATGACAAGAAACAACACGTTACATAACATTTGATTATTAATTATCCATTTTAAAATAATTTCTATAATACAATCACATACATCAAATGCTTCAACAATCAATTTGAATGCTTTTATTGAATTATCTAAAAAAACCCTCATAAAAGTTATCATTATTATATTAGAAACTACATAAAATGATAAATATCCACCCCTTAATTACATCTCACTTCAATTAAATGTACGACGATCCTATATTCTATCAATTGGGAACAAACCTTACTCCTTGATTCTTATCAATTTATTTACCTAAGAAAGGATGCATAATTGTTAAATTTTATGCATAGATGACATTCATTTATGTTAATTTGATTTTAAATAATTAAATTATTGTTGGAAAAAATCTTATATTCTCTTAATAACTCATTGAAGCAATTTGAGTGGTGTCTTGGAGTATGGGAGATGATATGGCCTCAGATAATTTGTCAAATTCTTAGACTTAGATTGGACAATTTGTCAAATTCTCAGACTCAGATTGGTATTCATTTTATTTAATCATTATTTATTTTAACATACAAATGCATGTCGAAGATAAATGTATTCATTTTAACTACATATATATTCATTACCCATTACTTCTATGACATATACTATAAAAACAATCTATGTATGAATCCGACCATTAATATTTTTTTTAGTTTATTATTATTAGTTTTTGGATACTATTTACTATTGCACTAATCTTACATATAAATTAAACATAAACAATTCTCACTATAAAGGTAAGGACTAGCTACTATGCGACCCTTGTTTAAATTTTGGGTTCAGGGATGGGTTTAGGAAATTATAAATTTGTAAATTTTTTTTGGAGACAATAAGGTGAACACTAATAAAATATTTAATAATATATAAAATATCAAAAATTAATTATGCTGATTTGTATATTATAATAATTTGATATATCATTATAATGGCATATCTTATATTTTGTATGTATTTCGTTATCATATGGGAATGTTTTTTTTTGATTAAAGAACATGGTCAAAAAATCATGATATTTTGCACATAGTGTGGAGTTTAGAGCCCATTACTTATATCTTGAAAATTATTTTCAATCCCGATGCAGTGGTGTATCTATATCAAAATCATGTCACATATCAACTATAAATTTATGGAGAAAGTAATGGAGCCTTTAATCAGTATGGTATGTAACAAATATAAGATAAATGCCTCAAAATTGATATCTCTCAAATTTTTTTAGATAATTATATTTAGGATATTTGTACTGGTATTTAAATCTTTAAAATACAATTAAATTAAAAATATTGAATTTTTTTGGGGCATCATGACATTATCAAAACATCCCTGAAGCTCAAAGGACATCCCCTTTTTTCTCTTTTTTCACTTCTAGGGAGAGTTACCCCAACCCCTTCACACTCTTGTTCCCTAAATAGCATGGGAGACACATGACCATGTAAAACTAGTCTAAATTAATTGTTATTAGCACATTTATTGATTTTTGGTGGTTTTTATACCTTCCCCTGACACCCTTCTAATGTCCCTTTTTTATCAACTCTTCTGCCCTCTTTAGGATTTATGTCCAAAGCAAGCCAATGTTATGTACATTGTATGGAACATTGGGATGCTCATGGGCCTATTGGTGTAATCCATTCCAAACTTGGACCATATGACTATTGTTCCCTCTATTTTGATTTTTTGATTATTTTATGTCATAGGTGTCAATAGGGTCCTAATTTAAAAATAATTTGTGTATAAATACACAAGCATTCTAATTCATTTAGGCATAAAAAACATGTATAAAATCAGACAAAATCTAGAGAATTTATTTATTGTTCACAAGAATATATTAATAACTTAAAATCATTCTAGAGGACATTAAATAATCATTAGAGAATTCATTGAAGCACATAATTTTATGTTTAGACACACACTAAAATATACTAATTTGTACATTATTAGAGATAATCAAATTATTTATGTTTGTTGTTTTCAATAAATTTATAATGTGCATTAATAGGTGTAAAACTAGAGGATATTATAATGTTAAAGATATACAATGTTTAGATATTTTGATTTTGACAAATACTATATATGGAAAGTTGATGTTATTAGAAAACATTGAGAAGGAATTTACTTAGTTTGCACATGATTATTTTTGACTATTTTGAGTAGTTAACAATGAAAATTAGAAAAAAAGGTGATTACATAGGCTCAGGATAAAAAATATAAACAAAAATAAAACCTAGATAGGTCTATTGTAAGTGGAATGTAATGCAATGCATTAGAGTCTATTGAATATGAACTCACCCCAACTGATTATGATAGATGGTTAATAAGAAAAGATAGAGATTTTTTTTACAATTGATATATCAAAGTTAAAATTAATGGATATATCTAGACACGATCAATGAAAATGGACTAGTGTAGTTTGCTCAAGTGTGTTGATTACATACTTTTCTTAATTGACTATCTGTAAACCCTAATCACCATATGTGTTGTGCCTCTATCTACTGAGAAATATGATATATCACACTCTAAATAGTACCATGTATAAATCATTATGTTACTTCTCTTATCTTTGAAACCTTAAGGGTAATTTGATAGATTAAAAACCCACTCAAAAAATAAGGGTGTAATGGGTTGATCTTACCTTAATCACCCCCTTGATGATTGATTGTTAACTACGTATCCAATACTTCAAGGAGGGAAATCAATCTCACATAGTTGTCCCATCTAGAGTGAATGTAAAATTGTGTTATTTTGACTATATGTATGCAATTATATAATGGCTTTGATACTTGACAATGATGGCACTTGACTTGGATTATGGCTACTTATTATGAGTGATCTTGAATTTGGAAAGAATAGGGTAGATTTACTCAATGTGAAAAAGTATTTATGTTTGAACTAAGGGAATAATAAGTTGGGATAATGAGTGACACTTGACATGTATTTATAGGAAAATCTTTTGATAATTTATTTTAATTTACCAATTGAAATGTGTGTGAAGAACCAAAATATGGATTTCAAATTTAGAAACTAATCATTATTTGGTGTGGAATGTAACCATTATAAGTGTGTAATAGCACAATGCACTCCATTATGCCTAGTGTGGACCTATCCAGAAAGATCAAGGACACTTGTCCTAAATTAGAGATAATGTGAACGTGATTTTAGATAGATTGAGTATTTGATATCAAGATTTATATGTAATATTAATTGAAAATAGAGGGTTGATCCCAAATATAAAGAATGTCTTAGAGGAATGGTAAAAAATATTCATTTAATTAGGAACAAGTCATGTGATTTGGAATGTGTCAATAATTAACATTGTCAAGTTTTAGTCATCTAAAATGTCATTTAATGCATTGAGTGTCACTTGAGACCATCCTATCCTTAACCTAGACCTAGACCTATCTTACAGCCTCTTTTGATCCCTTTTCAAATTTTATGTACATCTAGTCTAAGAGTAGCATTTAACCATCACCTAGGCATCCCTAATCCTTTTTCACACGTTTCAATCACCTAGATAATAACACAACCCCATTAGTTAATAACATAATGTGTTTTTAGAAAAGGGGGTAACATTATTGACCCTTAGCTTCCTTTACCCATAAAAGATATATTTACACTCCTTGAAGCATCTTAGGGTCGGATTAGACTCATTTCATGTCTCAAAAAACATCATAACACTAGATAAAGACCACTCATTAATTTATCCCTTAGATGGCAATTGTCATGAAAAAATTTAAAAATAATATGAAAATTAAGGTTATTTATCCTTATTTATCCCTATTTCTACATACATCAATCTACAACAACCCAAAGCTTAGTTTTACTTAGATTTCTAGTTTTAAGTCACACTCAAAGCATTCAACTTGGTATTCATACTCAGGTATGCTAACATCACTCTCACTTGAACTAGCACTTAGATTGGGAGAACTACATTGGGATTTATCCCCTTTCTAGGTATTGATATGTAGGCAATGCTTAACACATGGGGTGTTGAGGTCACATCTAACCTACCCTATTAACACCATTCTTATTACACTTGTGCTCATCAAAACCCTAAAAAACATAGAGGATTAGGGTTCTATAGTGAAATCAATTGAATTGAAGTACATATGATGATCTAGGTCTCATTCAAATAGGTACAAGCTTCTTAGAATAAAGTGAAAATTTGCCCCAAATTTTACTACTTCATTTACATAGTGTCAATAACATTACATAGAAGGTCAATAGTGTAGTGTGCTATTGGAAAAGAGGGAAACCCTAGTGTTTGAAAAAGGTTATGACACTCTTTTTTTCCTAATAATACTCTGCCCTACTTTTGCATCACTTTCCAGCCTATGACTTATCTTTTTCAGTCATATTTTCCATCTAAGTACACCTTTTTTAATTCATTACTATTTACAGGCTAAACAAAAAAACCAATTATTGTACAAATCAATGGATATTGATACTATAGTATTTCATTCCCTAATTTAAATAATCAACTCTTTTATCTACTTAGGATTTTACTTTAATTCCAAAAATAGTTAAATCATTTGGTGAACCTGACTACTTTAAATAACATACACACCCTAACCCTAGATGCTACTAGGGTTTGTATCCTTTTTTTTCCTATTTCCATTTGTTGTGTTAGGATTTTAAGATCTCATATATTATATTTTAGAAACACTCTTTCATTATGTTTATTATATGCCATATAAAAAATTTATATCTCTTCCTTTAAGAAGAAGTGCTAGGCTTAGTGGTAATCCTATTGAGCATACCCAAATTCCTTCTATTCAAGATTATACCATGGATAAAATAATATTTACAACTCCTCTAATTGATCCTTCACATCTTGATCATGTGGAATTCAATGATAATACATCAGAAATTAGCAATATATAAATATCATAATGATACACAAGAGGGTACTTGAGACACACTCCCCCCCTCCATGATGATAATATTATAATCAATAAGGATGTGATATTACAAAGTTTTAGAGATAGACTTCAATAATATCCCCATGATCATGTAAAATTTTTTCAAGCTATATTGGAAATAAATAACACATCACTTGGTCAATATTATAACCCCACATATGTTAATATCATTACACCTACTATGGGGGAAACTCATATTCTAAAATAACCTATTATAACTAGCCAAATCTCACTAGTGGAAACACTTCCTATGAATAGTACACATCTTTCCTCTCCAAATGTATAATCCCTTAGGTAATAGATCCATTATATATAGGCCAAGATGTTACATCTTGAGTAGGGTGCCATTAGACCATCTCATGCCTTGGACTCTCATGTTCTCCTATGTACACTAATGACACAACATATATTAGAAAATCCTTTGCCATCTAGATTTTTGGCACCCAAATTTACTCTATATAATGGTAAGGGTGATCTAAATAATCATCTACACACTTTTAATACAACATGTTTGGACTACGTGTCCAATGATTGACTCTTGACTAAGTCATTCCTTTGTAATTTAAAAGGCTATGCATTAAAATGGTTTTATGATCTCCATAATCAGTCTATTATATTATTTAATCCACTTGTAGATATGTTTTTGGCACACTTTTTGATCAACATCAGTGGTAGTTTCCTATGCTCAAGTTGCTCAACTAAATCAAAATATCTAATAAGCCAATAAATGAATATGTCTTGCACTATAAAACCATATCAGTAAAGATGAATAGCCCCATGATAGATAGAGAAATACAAGACATATTCAAACAAATATTATTACCAACATTACTTGAATCTGTAATATTCAAAAGGTTTCCATCATTTAAAGATTTATGCCATATAATGGAGTGGGAAGTCAAAATTCTCTCCATGGGCAAGTTAATGTACATGACTAGATCAAATTCCACTATTAAGAGTTTAAATAAGCTCCCATATAAGGTGAGTCCCAATGATAATAAGAATGAGAAAAATATGACAATCAATACAACCTTAGAGCCAACTCCTCATCTAGTTTTATTAGCTCCTCCAAGGAGACATTTTATGAATTTTCCTGAACTACTAGCTCAAGTTTTCCAATGACTTTTAGAATGTAATGTCATATCTCTCCCTCCCATAAAATAGGTTTATATGACTAGGCCTCTTCTAAATAATTATAATTCCAATGAATTTTTTGATTATCATAGGGCCCCTAGCCATACTATGAATAGATGCATCAACTTATGACATAAGATCCAAAATTTGATAGAGGCCAATATCATTGATGTGAGTACCCATAAAAAAACACCTAAAGCATAACTAACTAAAGCAAAAGCAATGAAAATATTTTCTAATCCATTTCCAAAACATGTGGCTATTGAGAGAATAGACACTTTAGGTGTTCATTATACTTATTAGGCATATCCACTACCAACATCCTTTCATATCGATACAATAGAGACACACCCTCTACATAATATCATTGGTGTGTATCATGATACAATCCCAGCTAGGCCTCTTATCACTTTCTCAGAATAGGATATTATGATGATGAATCATATTTATATGTACTCTTTATATGAACTTACATTGATCGCCATCCTATTTAAAGTGTCATTGTTAATAATGGGTCCAACACTAATATGTGTACTATTACACTTATACATCACTTAGGCTATTTATATCAAGATATTTATTTGATAGATAAATTATTCATGGCTTTAGTGGCCATGTCTATAGCTCTATTAAGGAAATTGTAATTTCATTACAAGTTGGACTCATACATGCGGCCACTAGATTCATAATTTAACCTAGTGTTAGAACATTTGATATGTTTATTGGGTAGGCTTTAGATACAATAGCTTTGATCCATCCCCTTCATTGTACATAGATGTCTTAAGTATATAAATGTTAATGAGGTTGTTATAGTTTAGGGCCTTCTATATGAGTGTCCTTTACCTAATGCACATCTAGTTACATAAAATTCACCATTAATAACTCCAATCATAGATTCTATTAGCACACCTCATATATTACTTGAGCCACTAGTGCAGGTGAGGTATACTTATATAGCATTACCACGTATACATCCTCTCCCATAAAGACCTTTATTAGAGAGACCCCTACATCAGATACAAGTTTTGGATTATAAATCACGCCTCTCTATCCCATTCCCACCTAGATCAGTGTTACTACATCCCCAAAACACTTTATATAGATCATCCACACAAGTTATAACTTCTTCCACCTGATGGGTCCCCAAGAGCCCTATAGTTAATAGGCTAGTTAAATCAATTACATATATTCATAGCCACACTTTGTATTCATCTTCAACTACAAATTATTTAGTACATATGATTCCCTAATCTTAGATACTTCCTTGCACACCAAGTGTGGTCACTCTTGTTTTAATTGATATAGGTCACCTTGATAGTGAGTCTCTTACAAGACTCATCAGTTAGTGTGTTCTATTTTTAATTGTACATAGTTTATTTTATCTTACTTCTTGTATATAGTTTCATTTTCATGTTGTTTGTACATAAATTATACTCATAAAACATAAAAATAGTATAATATGTTTAAAAATACAAAAACTTTAAAATATTTGCTAAGAAAATAAAAATGTTAGATTATATGCATTTCCACATTTACATTACTTCTATTTTCTAGGTACTACATATGTTATCTAAGTTAGTGTAGTTACTTTTATCATATATACATACTTTACTTGTTACCTTTGAGTGTTCATAGATTATTATAGGACTCAAGTCCTCCACTCAGATCCAAATTTTATATTATTTCCCCATTAGGGGCATCTACACATACATATAGATTCAAAATTGATATATCATCCCATTGGGGGCATCATACACACAACTTCAAATTTTCTAGGTTATATCTTCTATACTCCATATCATAGATTTAGCGTTGATTATATCTTGATATTGATCATCTTATACTACACTAATTTTTTACCAACTACTAATACTATAGACTCAACTTATGTAAATATTTGATATTATATGGATTCATACCACATGCTTATGCATACTTTCATTTATAGCTTTACTAGTTTAGATTTGATTATGTCTATTTGCTTCTACACCTACTCGAGGGCATTGGAATATGCCATTGTTCTATATCTCTAAGCCAAATAATTTGATTATGTATATGATTTGGACATGTGGCCATTTCCTTATGTTTTGATTGTATATATGGACATTTTAACACGTATTTATATGTATTTTCTCTCTCAAACTTAGTGACATGTGCCCATGTCCCTTGTATTGTGGCCTCTTGGCCTACTTTGCATGACTCATGTGTTTGTATGTATGCTTTCATGCATATATCATGGTCATGACACTTGTCTCTTTCTTTTTGCTTTCACATTGAATTTGTGATGCCATGATGGACCTCATGCATCTCCTCTTCTTCCTTGGGTGCCTTGAAAGACATCAAGCCCCATCCCCCAAATATTTTACTTAGATTATATCTAGATTTGTTGTTTATATACATGCTTACATTGTTATACCTATATTGACAACTTTATGAATGCTATATATAACATAAATCATATATTTCAAAATTATGCCGAGATTCTTTTACATTTTGATGTCATGTGTACACATTATATTGGTTTAACACGTAAATATCATATATTTTTAGTCTAACACACATGATACATAGATTTTGTTTTGAGGACAACTATTATCAAGGTTCAATAACTCACCTCAAAAGAGGGGGAATTCATAGGGGTTTGTCATAGAGACCAAGCCATACTAGTGCACTCAAAATATAGTTTCCAGTACGTAGACACAAATTATAAAATTTAGACTCAGTAAAATATAGTGAAATATCATCACACACAAATCGATCCTAGTTTTTTCCTAGAATTTTTTTTTTGGATAATAACATAGTACCCTGATAGAAATGTAGTGTGCTATAGTCCACCCACCATGTTATTGACCAATAACATAAAAAATATAAGATTCTAGAATTTTTAGAAAGGTATGATAGGTATAGTCTAGATTTGCATAGTCTCAGTCATAGATTATCATATATCCTTAGTTTCTACATAAAATTACATAGGTTTTATCATATTGGGGACATCATACATGACATGATCACTCCCATTTTAGTTTCACATAGACACAAATTACTATGACTTAGTTTAGAATCCATATACATAGACATCAAAATTAAGGGCATGTACATGGCACATTATTTACATATGCTCAGTTTTGTACTAATTCTCTTAGATGGAATGACAACTCCATGTCATTATCCACATTGTATACTCCAAACACCATATGCACTAGTTTTGAACTAGGATTACACTAGATTGATGCCTTATTCTGGCTACAAATATTGGCATTCTTGAGTGGCCCAGAGCAATTTTACATTCTTGAGTGGCCTAAAACCATTTTACATTTCAATGTTTTCATGTGTCTTAGATCCATCTTACATAGTTTCAATTACATGACATAGTTTCAATTTCATATGCATATACTACACATGGATAGGCAATGATGGAGTCGTAGCCTACTTGAGTTCTTAATCCACGTACTTGAGAGGGTTAGACAAGTCATAAGTCCAATCTAAATTATTCATAGATTATGATCCACTGAATAGGGGTGGTCAATGATGGAGTCAAGTCCAACTTAAGTTTTTGAGCTGACCACACATGGGGATAGGTAAATCCATTAACCCATTATAATCTATTCATAGTTTGATCACCATCTATGTAAACATAGGATGTCACTAGGCTTTTGCATTTATTCACATACCTAGTGAAGTGTATTCATTCCTTTACTCTCTCTCACATCTCTTTACTTAGTTTTGTCTTTGATTTTGATATTTCTCAAGTAAGGACTGATTCATACACTTTTCATTTGTAGGACACACAATGGAGTATAGTTTGTAAACTCAAACCCACATTCATGAGCTTTGCCTCTTAAGCAAGTCTAGGTATGTTTCTCTTTCATTTATCCTAATCTTTTTTTGATTGAGAAGTTCCTATATATAAAAAAAGATATGGTATAATGCTAATCATATAAAAAAATGGGTGGAAAAGTAACACCCCATGAGCAAAGTCACACCAAAGATTTAAAAAAACCCTCAAGAAAAGTAAAAAAAGTGGTCACAAAATGACCACACCCATTAAAAACCATCACATCAGTATTTTATAGCAAAGTAAATAAATCAAGTTATAAATAATAATAATGAGAACATTTAATAAGTAACAACAAACATGGATGTCAGGGGGGTATAGGAGATATCATACCCCAAGGCTTATCACCCCATCCTCCCATGAGAGGAGGATAATCATCATTAGGTAAGGGCTCCCAACCAATGTTTTGATGAGCTTTTAAAGTATCACTTTCATTTATTTACAGGGAAATAGATAGACCCAGGCATAATAATTTTCCTTGGGGAGGTAGAACCTAACCTCTAATATCACCATCTTAGGATGGGGGAGGAGATCTCTAGCCCCTACCATCACCTCTAGATCTAGATGATCCACTCTAGCCATCATGATGAGGAGAAGTCCAGTGAGGTGGTGACCATCATGGAGAGTGACTCTTGTGTCTAGTTTTGGACTACTACTGATGTGGCCCACATCTTAATTACTATGGGGTGAAAGATGTCATGGGGTTTCAGGAAGTTTTTAGCTGACCACACATGGAACATTTACCTAGTGATTTAGAAAATGTTGGAGGTGGTTAAGCTCTAGACAAAACTTGTATATTTGGCTTTGCATTTGAAGAATAACATTAGAGAGAATAATATTTTTGTTATAAATATAAAAATTATGTTCTAAATATTCATGATTAAAGTAAGCATAATTTATAACTTTCTAGATTTGAAACAAAATGTTAGCTCAAAGGATTTGCCAAAAGTGATTATGTTTTATAGGTAATAGAGTTGAGTCCCCCCAAGATAGACATCTTCCATGTGAAGATTCATGTTGAAAGGGATGGAAAATGGGGTGAATCTAGCACCATGTAAATTGAATGTGTTGGCAAAACTATAAAAGGTCATTAAAAATATTTAGTTGTCGATAAGCTAAGAAGATGGGGTTAGGATGTGCACCTAGATTATTGAGCTATTCTCCCATAGGTAGGCCTAGTCGAGAAGGCACCATAAAAAATGAGCTTTTTTGGGCTTACTATAAACATACCAAACCATGCTAAATTGATGGGCCCATATCTTGTCTATGGAATGAATATTCCATCTGATATCGAGCATATCAATTAGAATATGTTATGGAGTAATTAAATGGTATCTCAATTTATGAGAATATTGGGTGAAGGGAGTGGCCATAGGCCAATGTCAATCCTTCCACCAAGGAAGAAGATAATTGACTCCAATTTTATGAAAGTATTCATCAAGTATGGAGCCTTGAATTTATACAATAGCATCTACATTTGAGTTTATTAAATGGTATTTATTTTTAATTTGCTTCCAAGTGAACTAGACCTTATTTTATTTACAAAAAATATCACTGACAACCTTCATGAATTTTATGAAAAGGCATAACCCTTTAACCAAGGGGACTAAGGCAAAGGGAACATTGTGAAAATTTAGGCAAGGTAACCACCAAAGGGATTGGGAATTAGTGAAATGACTATTCCTAAACCCTTCACCAACCTAGATGAGGTGAGTCTTAAGCTTCTCTCAAGCCTTTCAAAATATTTTAAATACAAAGGATCCATTAATTTTGATAGGCATTGGGGTGATGAGTAGAGAATGAAGTCCTAGGCCTTGCCAAGCCTTTCTAGCACATGGGATTCCTTGGGAGATACAATGGTGGAAAATAATCTTCTAGGATTCATCCTCATAAATACCTTTGATAATGCATTTGGCACTAAGATCAAGTCCTTATATTTTAATATCAAGGATCCCCAGTCCCCCAACTTCCTTGGGATGACAAAAAATGTTTTAGGCAACTCTATGGAAGCCCTTATGTCCCTCAAAATTAGCTCTAAGAAAATCCCTTAAAATATTTTCTAATTTAATGTAGGTAGTATTAAAAGGGGCCCAACAAGAGGAATAATAAACATGACTAGCTTCCCAAAACTTTTGAATAGATTCAAAACTTACTAGCAAGAGAAAGAGGCTTATTGATCCAAAATGAGATCTTTTTTTCAACTCTCTACACCACATAATACCATAAGTCAGACGGAGAGGCCAAAAAGTCAAAAGGAATTCCAAAAAAATCAAACTGCACTCTTGGTAGAATCCACTACCATTTAAATTCCACAAGCCAAGGAGGTTTGGGGCCCAAGAATTATTTATAACACCAGGTCTTCCTCGATTGAATAAAAGAGCCTAAAACCAAATAATAAAATGTGTAGAAATTCCATGGCATTTCTAATGGATTCTTGTTCCTCTTAGAGAGTGAGAAAATATTCATCCATAAAATGAACATTTAAAAGTTGTCTATCAGATTGAGGGAGGGAGATACATTTCACTAGACCCCCGACAACATAATTAGCTAGAAGGTAGCTAAATCCTTTTGATGAAATCACATATATAGAAGGGGATAAAAGAAATCCTTATTGAATATAATGGTGAAGTTGAAATAGATAATATTGGGTGCCACTGATAGTGATACAAGCCCCCACATCCTAAAAAAGCATATTAATAGTCTAAACAAATTTTAGGCCAAAATCAAGCACCTGTAACATGGACAAAATGAATGATCACTCAATGTGATTATAAGATTTATCAAAATCAATATTAATAAATAGAGCCTTTTGATTAGAAATCCTATCCCATTCCATACCTTCCCAAATATCAATGACATTATCCAAAATGAGCCTAATCTATATGAAGCTTGTTTTCTCATTTTTAACTATTAAAGGGAAAATGTGTTTCACCCTGAGAGCCAGATATTTAGTGATAATTTTATAGGAGACATTTAGAAAATTGATAAGCCTCTAATTTGTGATAACTTCAAGGTAAAAAACCTTGAAGATGAACTTGATGTTATCCTGATTAATAAGGGTTCCCAAGAAATTGGTTGGAACAACTTCAAAGTACACTCGATGAAGATCATGACCAATAATGTCCCATAGAGTCTGATAGAACTTATACAAGAAATGATCAATTTCTTGAGCTTTGTCCACTACCATATAATTAATAGCCTCATGAATGTCACTAATAGATAAGGGCCTATCACATGAAAATCTTTGAGAATTAGATTATTTGTAGGGAATGACCTGGAGACATTGAAGGAAA
Source organism: Torreya grandis (assembly GCA_037957365.1). Taxonomy (NCBI): domain Eukaryota; kingdom Viridiplantae; phylum Streptophyta; class Pinopsida; order Cupressales; family Taxaceae; genus Torreya; species Torreya grandis. Next base: position 104,883 of record JARHVA010007890.1, read on the forward strand.
GCTACCTCACTTTTTGGAGAAGAAGTTTGCACCAAGAATACACCATGATAGTGATGAAAAAAGGCTTGCATAATGTTAGGAAATTTGGTAACTCTTATGTCTCCTTCCTTGACAACTTTGATTCTATTAGTAGAGATCCTAGAGTAGAGGAGGGAAAAAAATATTAAGAACCTTGTCACCAATTTTTATCTAGTGTATACAAGCTCTCATTTGAGCTCCTCTAGCTTTGTGTGCTTCCTCAATTTGGAGCTTGTGTCTCCATTTTTCCATTTGAGTTTGAAGGTGGACATTAAATGGAAATGATCTAGTTACTATGAGGCTTATATATACTCATAATTTGTAGCATTATGTAGACACTATCTGAAAATGGCTGCTTGCTTGCCATAGATATGAAGAAAGGTGAAAGTGAAAGCAAGAGAATCAGACCACCACTAAATCTAGCTAGTGTTTTCCTCTAGTTGAGGTACCAAATTCTAAATTTTGATAGTATTCCCCACCATTATTTCATGTTTGAAATGGGTAGTATTGAGATGGAATTATATGGGAGTAGTCTTAACTTGAGGAGAAGTCCACTTAAAGTTAAAGAAAATAGGGTGATGATCTAAAAGAAGGGTATCAGGAATAACTGATCTAGTCTATCCTAGATTGGAGAAAAATAAAAAATATCTTGCTTAGCTAGTAAAACTCTACCAAAGGACTAAATCACCCTATCTTCTCCTTGATATAAATTATACCAGATAAACTAGGGGGAGTCTGAATCCTTCCTCTAGTGATGATTAAGATCAAAAACCCCAAGTTTATTGTGCATATAAAACCATGATTCACGCTTAGCTACACACCACTGAATTAGAAGGCATCCTTCTTTGTCCTTTGTTGATTCCACCATGTTGAAGTCACCACATAGGATCTAATGAGCATATTAGTCATTTCACTTTATTGTATTTATAGAATAAAGCTGGGGGGGAATTTAGTCATCGAAAATGTCATTTAATGCAATGAGTGTTACTTGAGACCACCCTATTCTTAGCTTAGCCCTATACTTATCTTAGGGCCTTTTTTGATCATTTATAGATTTTATGTGCATCTATCCCATGCCCATATATACCAAGAACAAAATTCAACCATCACATAGGCATCCTTAATCCCTTTTCACATGTTTCATCCACCTAGATATTAATGATGCCTAATTAGTCTATAACATAGTGTACTATTAGTAAAGTGGGCAATGCTATTGACCCTTATATTCCTTTGCCCCTAATGGATATATTTCCCCTCCTCGAAGCATCTTAGGGTTGGAATATACTCATTTCATGTCTCTACAAGCATCAAAACATTATATAAAAACCAGTCTCATTAATTTATCCCTTAGATGGAAATTATCATGAATAAGCTTAGAAATAATTATGCAAATTAAGGTCATTGATCCCTATTTATGCCTATTTCTACATATATCCATTTATAACAACCTAGAGCTTAATTTTACTTAGATTTATAGTTTTAAGTCACACTTAAAGCATTCAAATTGGCATTCATACTCAAACATACTAGCATCACTTTCACTTGTACCAAAACTTAGATTTGGAGAACTATATTGGGCTTGATCTCCTTTTGAAGTATTGGTATGTAGTCAACACTTAGCACATAGGGTGTTGAGATCACATTTATCCTACCCTACTAACACTATTATTCTTAGACTTATGTTCATTAAAACCCTAAAACATATGGATGCTTAGGGTTATATAGTGAAATTAGTCAAAAAGAAGCACAAATGATGATCTAAGCCTTGGTCATGTAGGTACAAGATTCTTAGAATAGAGTGAAGGTTTGCACCAAATTTCACTAATTCATCTAGACAGGGTTAATAGAGATACATAGAAGGTCAATTGTGTAATGCATGATTGTAAAAGATGGCTATACTATCGTTAGAAGAGGGTTCTAACACCTATTTTTGGATGATGACAATCTGTCTTAGTTCTCCGTCACTTTCTAGCCTACCACTTATCTATTTTAGTCATAGTTTACAACTAAGTACACCCTTTTCAATTCATTACTATTTATAGGCTAATTAAAAAAATCAATTATTGTACAAATTAATGGCTATTGATATTGTAATATTTTACTCCATGGTTTGCATACTTAGATCTTTTATCTACTTAGGGTTTTACATTAATTCATAAAATATTTAAATTATCTACTTAGGGTTTTCATTAATTCACAAAATATTTAAATCATAAGTACTTTGTGACTAGATTTGTGTGTCTAAATTCCTCCCTCTTTTATTATAGTAATGAAATTACTAGAAAAAAGGAGAAAGAGTTGAACTTGATTGTGTATAACAGACTTTGTATTTAAACAAATACTTTAATTATGTAGGGCATTCAAATTAAAAAAACCTTACAATATCTCATGAAGTGGCCATTTGTGCATTTGAGGCTTATAAAATTTTAACTTTAATTTTCTTTGAAATTGAAAAGAAAGCAAGGAAGGAGTAAACTTGCTGTATACACCCTAAATTGGTCAAGCAAACACACATATTATGTCTTTTCATAGTCCTTTCACATGAGACTCTAACTAGACTATGAGTTTTATCCACATTTAGCCATGTCCCTTTATCTAACTTGTATTGGTCTTCTTACATTACCTAGACATCATTTTGTTTATTCTAGGTAATCTGTATCTCTCTAGGATAACCCTTTCAAGCCTAAGCACCTCTTTTAGACCCAGACCCACCCCCTAGTTCCTGTACCCCCTAGACAATAGCACCCAAATAGGACTATAGCATTGAAACCCAGGATGTCCAGTTTTTGATGCTATTATCTAGGAACATTTTTGATCTTGAAGGTTAGTTTCTTCCTTAGGATGAGTCTTACCCCTTCTCTTTGATTCGTTTCTAAGTTTCTTATTATTTGCCAAATGTAAATAAAAGCTCCCAAATTCAAAATAATGAGTCTCTTATATAAAGGACTATACAAGTCATTTTATATCTAGCACTTACTATTTTGGCACATTAGACATAATAAAATCAATCAATAGTATAACTCAACTTCTCTATATCACACATAGATTTGCATGCTTGATCAAGGAAGGGCCTAGGAAAAAAATTCATTCTTACATCACTCATGTGCATTGATTATGCATGTTCCCTAAGGGAGAACTACATCAAATCTGAGACCCTTAACATAGAGTTAATGTAGGTAGTAGTCAGAATAACAGGGGTTCTTGATTGTGTGATCATTCTTCCCATAACCCAATTTTCCCCCTTATGCTTTGATCTCCTTTGTTGTTTCTATGTATGTAGGATTCTAAAGGTATTAAAGATAGAAATTAATGCACAGTGAACTCAACACATTCTCAGACTTCAATTTTTCATATATAAGGTGTCATAGGCCTGACAGGTGGAACCCAAAAAATCTAGATCACTAGGATAATAGTGCTAGAAGTGGACACTAGCACTGGAAAGTGGAATATAACACCAAGTAATAGGGTGTCTTGAGTTTTCTTCTACTATCCAATCTATAAATTGAGTCTTGGGTCTTATTCATGATAGTTTTCCCTCCCTACATAGTAATTTCCAAACCTTACTTCATCCATTTTAGGCTTAAAAATCTAAGTTAATCTCTCCTTGTATTCTCTCTCTTATGCAAGTTAAATTAGTAAAATTGGAATGAACCTATACTTTGTTATTTAAAACCAGAATTCTCTCCATTTTATAAACCTTTATTACTTAAGAATTAAACCATTAATTTCCTAAAACAATAAAACATTTGGTGAACCTGACTTACTTTGAACAAAAATCTAAAACCTTAGCTACACTTAGGGTTTTTCCTTCATATCTTGTACAAAAATTCAATTTTCAAACTTCTAATTTTTGTATTAATTTTTTGTATGTTTATCTTATTAAAAACTATTTTTAGAATTTAAAATTATTACATAAATCTCAAAAATTCTAAGACCCTAGTTCCAAACCCTAGATTTGAAAACTAGGTCATCAAACAACAAGCCTTGCCGCTTTACAAATTTTAGATTTTTTTTGGAATTTTTTCAAATTAATTACCTTATCAAAAATTATTTCAAAATTTCAAAATTAGTAGTTTTTTATACAAAAATTTAATTTTCAAAATTCTAATTTTTGTATAATTTTTTATACATTTATCCTATTTTACATAATTTCTAAAATTTAAAATTATTGCATAATTTTCAAAAATTATAAAACCCTAGCTAAAAACCCTAGATTTCCAAACTAGGTCCTTAAACCTCAAAATTTCCTCCCTTACAATTTTTATAAAATTAATTTGAAATTATTGAAAATTGTTTGGCTAATCAAACGTAATTTCAAAATTTCAATGCTAGTAGTTCTTTGTGCATTCATTTGCTTCATAGTCTTTTTCAAAATTCTCTTTGGTGATGAAATGGCCACCAAGTCAATTCCTCCTTCTTATCCCCTGGATTAGTTTCTAAAATTTTCTTACAATTATGATAATGATTGGATAAATTCGTAAAATTGCATATTAGCTAAAATTATAGAAAATGATTTCATTTATAGTGAAGATAATGATTATTTTTGTAATGAAGGATATGTTGGGATATGAATACCAGAATCACACAATTGATTACCAAGCAACTTAATATGCAGAAATAACTAGAATCAACAAGTAACTAGGATCCAAAAATAACACATGATATGAGAGACAATACACAACTTGTATTTATACTCATACAGAAAAGAATACAATAAAGAAGATGCCACTTCTTCTCCACCACCTCTTTAGAGGCTTCCCACACCTCAAGTGAATAGTAATTCTCTCCTCAAATCTCTCTCTCTTAGGTCCCAACACCCAACTCAAACACTGAGTTGGTGTTCACCTTATACCTGTGCTCCACGCACTCCACAAGTGCTCCACACACTCCACAAGTACACAAACATACTCCAAGTAGATCTCCCCTGAACTTGCAACAACCTGCACCTCAATAGTCCTTACTTATGGAAGGAACTTCCTTGCCTTCCTCTTTGCTCTATCTGAGTACACACTATACTCCAAGTAGATCTTGCCTGATTCTGCTCCTTGTTGTGTTGCTGTCCTATCTGATCTTGCACACCTGCAAATCAATCTGGTTCTGCACACCTGTGAACCTTGAGCTTACACACACATACACCTGCAAATCAATGATCTTACTTACCATGTAGATCTCTTATAGAAGCCATGCTCACCTGATGACCAAGATCATACATACATGAAGAACCCTGCTGATTCTCCAATCCAGCACCCACACTTGGTACTGTGGCACTAGGAGGAACACACCATTGCTCACCTCACACACAGAAGGAGCTTATAATATTTCTCTCTTACTCTCTAGCACAAGTTTACAATACAATCCATGAGTCTATTATATAGATATCATCCAAACAATAATTAGACACCTAATTACAATAATTAGATCCACAACCCTCAGTCTAAAATTGGCTCTAAACATGTAAACACATGGTTCATCAACTAACTGCCCGTAATATACTCGCAGTCGAACCACACAGGGGATCGACGCCGGTCCCTGTCTTCTTGGGGGTCGTCGACGCCGGCCAACTACTAATCGACGTCGGTTGCTTCTTGTCTCTACCCTACCGACGTCGGTTGGCCTAACTGATGCCGGTGACAGTAACACTCCGCAACCCTTCTACAACCTCCTCCATGTCTGCATCAGTGAAGCTTTTAGCTCCACAACCTAACAGGATATGATGATGTACGTAATGATGAGGGTGAATCACAAGTAGATGAATATTTTTCTCTTAAACACATCTTTTTTATTCCTTCTTCTAATGAAAATACTTTTGAAAAATGGGAAAAGTACTTCTCACCCCATTTTCCTAGACACAATGCACAAAATGCACAAATTAATCATGTACTTTCAAATGAGCCTCTTATTGGTAATGATTTACTTCCATGTGAACCTAATATCTCTTTACCTTTTGATATTGATATGTTCAAAATAAAATAATATAAATGTAATAAAATCAAATTACCAAAACATAGTTCAAAGGATGCATTATGTGCTCCTAACTCTACTCTTTCAAAAGATTGTTCAGATGATAACACTTTTACTCTTACTTCTCATGTTTAAAATGATGAAAATGCATATATTCCATCCATGGATAGAATTGATACACATGATATTCCAAATTCCAATGATAACTTATTGCATATTCGAAAGGAATTAAATCTTTCTCTTACACCTCTCCCTAGCAATGATGGAAGTGATAATAAATATGATAGTGAAAATGTAAACAAATATGAGAATGAAAGTGAATATGAAATTGATACTTCAAATATTTCTATTTCAAATAAACAAAATGTGGATTGTGATGATGCATGGAATAATGATGACTACTATGCATATAGTGAAGAAGAAAATGCATCTCATACATCTAACCCTTCTCTCACTCCTCTCAAATATCATGCATGTCTAAATGATGTTTCTATTTATATTAATGATTCTATGTCAAATGATGCACATGTTAATGATAATAGCACATCTTTTACTTAATTAAAATGTGATTCACTAAAAAAGAAAGATACCAATGAATCTCACAAGCCACCCCTCCTTATAGTAGAACTTACTTCTCACTCTTCACCCAAAGATAATGGTAGCCCACATCCCTCTAGTAAGGTCCAAGTTATTATTACTCCAAAGGTTCAAGTGATCACACCTCTTCTTTATATTCTAATTTCTAAATGTTGCATCCCCATGGTTAAAATTAATAATCAAATTCAATGATTAAATGAACCACTTCAAGATACCAATGTACCATCCCAAGAGATTATCTCTTTGATGCATGCAGTTGGTGAAATACAACACTAAATACATCTTCTTACCTTAGAAAACAAAGCTTATAAATCTTGGATGGATGCCAATGATCTACATGGTAACCCTATTCTGAAGACATTCATAAAAGCTTCATTACCTAAGCATTTCTAGACACCATCATTACCTTATTTTGATGGTACTAGAGATTCATTTGTACACCTTTAGGCCTTTCAATAGGCTTTGCCACCCCATGCAAGTCCTTTGATTCTACTTAAGTTATTTAAATAAAAAATTGGTAGTCAAAACACAAAATTGGTTCTTTCATCTACTCCCCATGGGCTCATTACATACATATGATGACCTAGAAGATGCATTTCTTAGATATTACATAGTTAAAATGGGTCCTCATGTTATATATGAGAAACTTGCCACACTACATCAAAATTATTCAAATCCAGTTTGTGAGTATATATTAAGATTCAAAGCTCACATGATAAGATTGATATACAAACTATTAGATCTAGAGGTTCAACATATCTTCATCAAGGGACTTAGTTAACCTCTCCTTGAGAATCTACTATATCAGATAGAGTCTTGTTTCAGACATTTATGTTACATAGTTCTCACTTTGGAAAATAAATTGGGATTGATCAAGGTAGATTTAGTTGATCAGATCACTTTAGAATTCACATTAACATCTTTAGATACAACTTTTATTACTCAACATCCACCATGTCCTAGATAAAATAGGAGACCACCACCAGAAAAATAACCATTCAAGAACAAAGATAATTTTTTTAGAACACAACCTACAATATGCACTACAGAGAACAATAATAAAGTGCCACTACAGTTTGATTCAGAGTAGGATATCCCATCTATCATATTATCATCATTACTAGATAAGAGGTTAATCATATTACCTTCTACTCATAGATGAGCTCCACACCTTTTACACAAATAACCACATTGGCTTTTTTGTAACTATCATCATATTTGTGGACCTAGTGATACTACCTATTTTGGACTCAAAGATTGCATTACTAGATGTGTTGATAATGGTATTATAGCATTCACATAGGGGGCACATATATCTCCTCCATTATGAAACCCTAGACCCCATTCATCCATGACTAAGTCATCCTAGGACATTCTTTTATAGGAATCATCAGTCACTCATCATAAATTCAATGCAAGTTTTAAGATAAAATCTCATAGGAGATCTCTTATTCCACCTATTCAGAAGGTTAAGAAACTAGTACAACACATGTAGACCACATATAGAAGTGTAGTTCATGGGATTCAGAGTGTAGTTTCATATACATATCCAACAACATCATAGGCACCATAATAAAATCTTGTTCTAGAGAGATATTCATTATAGTTGAGTTTTCAGGGTCCTATCTCATGTAGCAATCCACTACGGTTAAGACTAGTTGAACCCAAAGTATAGAGTAATACTATTCTAGAGACATATTCATTACAACCAAGTTTTAAGGTCCTATCTCACATAAAAATCTATTATAATTAAGATTAAATGAGCCCTCAGTATAGGTTTCAACTCCACTCCACATGTTGCTCAGTCATACACATCACAATAGTGGCCACATGTTATTCAATTATAGACAGATGAGAGTTATTAATAATAGACAACATTAGATATAGAGCACATTCCTACACAACATGAGTAATATGGACACTTATTTAAGTGGCTGATAAGGGTTTAGATAGTGATATAGCATATTGTGATACAATATACATTTAGTTCAACATCAGTTTATAACTTCACTTAGCCAAGCAATGATGGAGCCAAAGGTCTAGCTAACCTTTGTATTCTTGAGCCACTCTTGGGAAGGCAATATGCACACAGTTCCATCTTACTTTCCCTACCTACTAACAACTAACATCCCTAATTCGAAATAACAATCCCTATCTATAACCAAAATATCAAAATTTAGACATTACCAAATCAAACTTGTCCAAACACTTTTCTAGTTAAACCAACACAAACATATTCAAATCCTACTCAAACTTATCTAATGGTCTACCAAGTACTACAACAAACAAAATGTGACTACAATTTGTAATCACTTAGCCTAGCATTACAAATATCAAAACATCACATCTAAACATATCATGAACAATCAAATCACATATCCCATGTACCATTTACTACACATGAAAATTTAAAATCACTACCAAATCAACTATTTCTAAATAAACTACTTCTAATTAATATACCAACACATCCCAAAATACATAGCATGAATACACATATGTTCAAAATAAAACCAACACACACACACACACACACACACACACACACACACAAACACACACACACACACACACACACACACACACACACACACACACACACACACACACACACACACACACACACACACACACACACACACACAACATAGTTTCAAAAGTATATACATCATATCAAAATATAATCAATCATGAACATGCATCATGCCCTCAATCTCAGTCTCACTCTCTCCTCCAATACTAGTCCCATAATCTAGCCTAACACTTGATAGCCCTGTACCTTCTCAACCAATTGAATGCATGTTGTATCAACTATCCCACTCCAAAAATTGACCATGTTCCTCATGTAAGTCCATGTGTCACCATTGAATATCTATGTAATCATCAATAATCTTCATACTCACTAATCCATAATCAGGAGGAGGTATCCTATGCTTATCTCATTCACCCTTAACTCATCTCTCTCTCTTGCTACCTTAACATATGTAGTTATAGCTATCACATCCCTATCAAACACATATGCATAAACACCATCTATCATTGTGGTTCTCTCTATCAAACCCTCCTCTAAAACATCATTAGGCACATACGTGTAAGCTCTTAGAGTGTTAAATCAATAATGGTCTCTTAGAACTTGTCATCACCCCTCTCTAGACTAGTAGGTACCTCATCTGGTACACCTTCCACTCCATCTACACACATAATAAGTACAACACTCCATTAGCTATAAAATTTCAAAAATGAACTAAAGTACAAACATTAATATGACTCAACATACAATCACTAATTACCTCCCATCATCTAGATCAGTTCTAGATCCTCATACGTAGAAACATCCACTCCATCTATAGGAAATAATAGACCCCATTGATGTCTATCCCATCATGCAGTATATCCCTCAGTGCATCCCATGTCATCCACATCAAGAAGATCTATAACAACATCTCATGCATCCAAAGGTAAAGGTGCCAACTTAGCCTCAGTCAGTCTTGCACATGCCCCAACTCTTGTTGGTGCCCATGCACTCCTCAACCATATCTAGGTTATAAGAGGAACATCTTATCAAACTCCAAACTACCTACTCATGTGCTCATACTAAAATTGCTCAGAAACTCCAAGCTAATGATCATGTAACCAACTATTGACCCTCATATACCATAGTTTATCTCCATCCTCAGGGCATCTAGGAAACCCCCTATAGGGCCTCCATATGATATCTTGGGTCACCAACCTATCCAAAACCCTTATATAGTAGTCTATCTTATGAGATTAGATAGCGAGATCACTCATCCATCACTCACCAAATGGATATGGATATGCCCAGTGCACCCTTAGTAACCTGTTAGGTTGTATAACTACTATGTGCTCATATGCCCAATAATGTAACAAAGTGGCTACACCCACACCACCACTACACACCTCTTAAGCAAATTTGTATAAGTCTTTATAAAAGTGGGAAAGCATAGTTCTACCCCATGAGAATCACCCTATGCATCCTATAGGAAACATACACTACACTCCTATCCACTACAATAAATGAAGCTAACAATATAGCTAATCATTTTTGCAAACACATAACACTTGACTATATAATCACTGATAAGAGCACGTCGCTATCACTACCTTGGTGATGTATACCTATAGGCACCCCAACAAAATATCTAGATGCATGGTCAATGACAACCACACCTATGTCATCTTGTAATACCACCCATCACCTATTGACTAGTAAGTGTAAAATCTAGTACACATCCTCTAGGGTCATAATGATATCACCTATAAGTAGTTAGAATGTACAAGTATCTACATTACACCACTCATATAAGGTAGTGATCAAATATCTATCCCACTTTATGATTCCTAAATCACACACGTGACCCAAGCCAACTCTATCCATCACTTCCCTCTCATCAGCTAATAATGGAAATAACCTTAAAATCTCCATTACCTGAGGCCTATGAAATTTATGCATCCACACCTCACCCTAAAAAAATGCCAAGAAAAAATCAATATATCAACCAATAATACCATCAAAAATAGTCAAATAGAAAAAATAATAGAAACCAATCTAAATCTAAAAAAATAACCCACAATGGATAATAGCACTAGAAATTGGATAGTAGCACTACATATTAGACAATAGAACTGACTCTAGGATAGTAGCACTGGAACTAGGAAAATTTCATAAAAATGCCCTAAATAGCTCAAATTCATCAAAAATAGGTTTATAAAACAACTTAAAATTAGGTAACTAGCTTACTTACTAGTCTAATCTCCCCACCAACCTCAATCTGGGTTACTAGCTGCTCAAAATAGGTCACAAAAGGTGCTCATCTCCTCAACATCTTAAACTCTAGAGCTCCAAAGTCTCCAAGCTAGTCAATGTACAAATGAATCAAGATTTAATCAAATTTTCCTATATCAAACAACTTTCTCATTCAAAGCAAAATACTATGTTGCCCATTACTTGAGCTCTATAGCTCCATTTTACAAACCATTTTGTTCCTTAGAATCATGACAATGACACTTTTAACATCACTCAAGCCTCTCTCTCTTACTAAATCACTTGCCTACCATGTCACACACATTTATCTACCTTTTTTATACCTAGACATATAAATTGGTCCCTACCAATTCACATTCATTCAAAACATTCAAACAACCTAGTCTGTTTAATCAATCAACCTTTCACTCCATTCAATCTATTACCACCTCATTTTCCTACCATGGCAAAAATGTTTCTATATCACTACTATACCTAGATATTATATTTGATCCTAATTAATCATAGATACCTATCTCTCCTAGTAATTCAATATCACCAATTCAACAATAGACTCTCAATCTATTTAATGCAATTTCCTATACATTTTACCACTAGTGATCACTTTTGGCTCAACCTCCTCTATCACAGATTTCATTCCTCTCCCTAAAGGGGGGCATCATTCCTACTATTCCTATTACTACATTTATCCAACACACCTATACACTATCATAGATGGATACACCATGGTTCTTATGCCTCTAACAGTCAAATTATTAGATTCAACTTAGATTGGTCAAAACATACAATGATTTAGACCACATAGGTCACTCATCATGGTTTTTACACCTCCAATATTTAGATCATTAGCATTAATTAACTCATATTGGTGAAGATTATACAATGGTTTAGTTCAAATGGGTCACTTAGCATTAATCAATTCAGATTGGTTAAGATTATACAATGATTTAGATTACATTTGGGTTACTCAACATTACTCAAGACATTCAGAGGGATATACCTTTAGTTTATAAGATATATAGACTATCTAGATACCAAATTTAGGGTCATGTATATTACTACATTTCTCACACATACAACTTCATATAACATGATAGAGTTATAGACTAGCTAGCAAATTATAGACATAGTGTAGAGCACATAGTGTTTTATCTCTAGTTTTTCACATGGGACATGACATGATAGATCATATCACATGTGGTTATATAGATTTCTAAATTATATAGATGTATCACTCACATACCATATTCAAGGGAATGGTACAAATGTTCATATCTTCCATATATTCAAGATTATATAGATTAGGATGGTAGGACATACCATCTCCTTCTCACACATTTACCAACATTTTCAGTTTACACTCAGGCATTACTTAGGTTGTCACCACATTGGATTGTATGATCATTTGAAGTGATTGGTCTATAGTATTAATTAGACTCAAACCCAAGAGTTTGTGTGGGATAGAGGATAGGAATTGGTTTTGACATCTAAACACTTCTCAAATCCAATTCAGATTATTTAGATTCAATATAGGGGGCATCTATTACAGAGATTCCTTCTTTTTTTAGCACTATTTTGATTCAGTATAGGGGTATTTATTACAAATATTCCTTCTCTTTCCTAGCACCATTCCAGTTCTTCATCCACTTCTCTAGCTAGGAAGTTGGATCCTTATTTTCAAGCATCCTTATCTATATATAGGTAAGTTTAGGCACACATCTTCTTTCTTTCTTTTACTCTAGTACTTCATTTCATTGCATTACTAGATTAAAAGGGCTGAAAATGTATACACCCTAGATTGGTCAAGAAAACACACATATTATGTCTTTTCATAGTACTTTCATAGGAGACTTTAACTAGAGAATATGAGTTTTATCCACATTTAGCCATATCCCTTTATCTAACTTGTATTTGTCTTCTTACATTCCCTAGAAATAATTTTGCTTATTCCAGGTCATCCATAACTCTCTAGGATTAACCCTTTCAAGCCCAGGTAATTATTTTAGACCCAAACCCATCCCCCTAGGTCCCACACCCCTTGGACAATAGTGCCCAAATAGGAATATAGTGCTGAAACCTAGGGTGTCCAATTTTTGGTGCTATTATCTAAGAGGGTTTTTAGTCTTGAAGGTCAGTTTCTTCCCTAGGATGAGTCTTACCCCTTATCTTTGCTTCATTGATAATTTTCCTATTGTCAGCCAAATGTAAATAAAAGATCCCAAATTCAAAATAACGAGTCTCCTATATAAAGGACTACACAAGGCATTTTATATCTAACACTTACTATTTTGGCACATTAGACATAATAAAATCAATCAATAGTATAACTCAACTTATTTACATCACACATATATTTGCATGCTTGATCAAAGAAAGGCATAGACAAAAAAATCATTCTTTAATCACTCATTCACATTGATTATGAATGTTCCTTAAGGGAGATCTACATCAGATTTGAGACCCTTAACATGAGGGTTAATGTAGGCAATAATTAGAACAACAGGGGTTCTTGATTGTGTGATGATTCTTCCCACAACCCATTTTTTCCCCCTTATAATTTGATATAATTTGTTGTTTTCATGTATGCAAGCTTCTATAGGTAATAAAGATAGGAATTGATGCATAGTGAACTTAACATAGTCCTAGACTTCAATTTTTCATAGACCGGTTGTCACAGGCTTGATAGGTGGAATCCAGAAAAGCTAGATCACCAGGACAATAGTGATAGAAGTGGACACTAGCAGTACAAAGTGGAATATATAAACAATTAATAGGGTGTCCTTAAAAACTAAGTCTTGGGTCATGTTCATGATAGTCTACCCTCCCTGCATAATAATTTCTAGACCCTGCTTCATTCATTTTAGCCTAGAAAAAGCTAAGTTAATCCCTCCTTGTCTTCTCTCTCTTATGCAAGTTAAATTAGTCAAATTGACATGAAACTATACTTTATTATTTAAAACTAGAATTATATCCATATCCTATACCTTTATTACTTAGGAATTAAAACATTAATTTACTAAAAGAATTAAACACTTGCACATAGGTAAAACTAATTTTCCATGTAACCTATAATTGATAATGGAGAATCATTCCCCCTTGTTAAATCACTTGGATAGTTTGAACCAATGGTGAATTGAGAGTGATCAAGTCCTAATTTTGAATAACTAATCAAGCTCTTGATTTGTAAAGATGGGTTATTCCAAACCTCATGAATGGGGAAAAGTAACCAATGTAATAATCCAAAAAGGTAGAACCATGCTAGGTTTGCTATAAGTGATGTCAAGTCCATTGATTGTCACTAGAATTGAATGTATATCACTCACACATATTCAAATCACATTGTTACAAACATTTATAGATTCTATTTTGCATGATTAAAAGGGAAATGAGTATCCATGCCCCCATATTAATCATATTGCTTATATATTTTTTGGAATGAATTTTATGCTTGTGAAATTTTAACTTTCATATTTAAAAATATGCATCAACAAGTATATCCCTTTTTTCCACTTTGAAATATTTAAAATCTGAATTTTTAAAATTTTGAATTTTGAATAAGCTTGAGCATGAATGGGTATCATGCCCCCTAAATGTGCTAGTGATATATAATTCTATGCACTTATATTCTCAACTATAATTGTATTTGAAACCTATAGCTTTGATTTCATAATTATTTTGCATATTTCCATGCATAGGTATTCAAGCATGTATAATAATGTGATTTGAGTCTTTAAAAAGTCAGTGCATATGCATGCCATATACCCCCATAATCTATATCAATGTGTCAATATTTATTACATGTTTAGATTTATGAATTACTTTGAATCTTTGGAACCCTATATTTTTTTATAGAATCTGATTTATCTTCCTTTGAATCTTTAAAAACATGTATTATATTATAGAATTTTATTTTGAATTTATTTGAATCTTTTAAAACCTATATAGCCTTCAAGTCACTCATCTAAAAATAAGAGTAAACTATATCAAGTGATAAAGATAGAATCATGTGGTATAATGTCAATATGTGGAGATTATGTCATAATAGAATTGTAATTGTCATTTGAAACATGTATGAACAAATTTATTGTGAGGCACAAAAAGTGTTATGTTAATATATATTTTAAAATGAGACACACAATAAAGTAACTGTTAAAACTCCAAGCTGCACTTGTATAAGAAGATGGTTAATTTCTCTTCAAGCTTGGGGTAATATGGGATTGGTCCAAAGGCTGTGGGTGACTTATAAGAGGACCAAACCTCTATTTTATGGGGATAGATACCTTGGTACATCAAATTAATATAAATTCATAATAATTATTAATTTGGGGATGAAAAGAGATAGAGTGAAAACATGAAAAAAAAAACATATTCTAAAGATGGTGATGCACCAATATTAATCCATCCACTCTTATCTTCAAACAACACTTTGTGAATCAAATTAAGTTTTATGAATAATACGAGCTTCCTAATGAAATAATAAACATGATTATTTAATGTAAAGGCTATGAAGGATGCTTGTAACTTGAAGGTAATGGAAAAGAGGTCTAATTGAGGCACTATCAACCAATTTACTCTTCAACATAACTACCAACAATCTAACACATAACATTACTTGCATAAGATAAAATTATAACACTTAGGTAAATGAGAGGACCTAAAAATGAGGATGAACATCAAAATTCATATAAACAAACAAACCATGACACACTAACGCTAGCAAAGAAGTCTGTAATCAGTCCTTTCTCTATTGATTCTTAAGGTTCAAGATATAATTTGGTAGAGTTTCATTACACCCAAACGAGCAATGGTTTATAATGGCCTTAAGGCCTAAATATATATAATAAAGAATAATAATAGAGATAACATGGCATAAGGAGAACATTAATGGGTCATGAATGACCACCATCCCTTTAATTGGTAGTTATAAGCAACTTCCCACTCCATGCATTACCTAGGCTAATTGGTGTCTTGAATGGGAATCTTTGGGTCTTGGAGTATTTTTTTAGACATGTTTGACCCATGAGGAGAATATTAACACCAATATTTGTCAATTTAATCTCCTTATGTTAGTTAATAAATATTGAAAAGGTCCAATTAGGCCTTCTTCATAAAGCATTTAGTGGCCACCTCTTCCTTACATGTTGACTACATTTAGAAGACTGCCTAAATCCTCCATAATGGCCATGGATATTGAGTTTGATCACCTCAAAATATATTTACATAAGTTTAATGATTGTTAATTTACTCCACACTACCCTTCTATGCCCATGAACATTCCCTTTTGTTGATTAAGTGGGCTTGTTAGGCATGCAATTTAGTCTCCTAACTTATTCACTATTCAGATGGCTATGAGGGTAGAATAAAAATTAAAAATGACTAAGTGAACATGTTTAAAATCTGAAAAAACTTTATATAATAATACTTAGGCTTTCCAAAAATCTCACACCTGAAATCTTACCCCACTTAGATGACTAGGTCACCTCCTTCTTATATTCCAAGACTGCCTATTTAGTGAAGACTTGTAAAAGCATTTCCAGGTAGAATTGAGACCATTTTATGATTTGAAAAGCTAAAATACATCTCATAATACCTCCCCCATTTATTTTTAAATCTTCATCAAATTTTCACCTTGAAAATACCATAAAAACATGAAAAATAGAGTTTTTAGGGTTGTCCATACACTGTCCATTTTGACGAGTACCATAGCTGAGGTATCCTATGAATTTACTCCATGATATAAGTATTTACTAGGAAATTTAAATGCATTTGGATGAATTTTATCAAAAATATTCCCAATCAAGTCCTTATTAAGTTTTTAGGGAGGATTAAGGGGGTTTTGGACTCTTAGCAATGGTTCATAAAGGTTAGGACCTTAACCTATGAAATAATACCACTCATCACTTGCAGACAAGGCCCCTCAACTCTCCTAAGGCGATTAGATCCCGATGAAATTTTTTCATATAGTTATGATCTTTCCAAGTTGTCCCTTAGGTGATTAATGTGATTTTATGAGCTATCCCAAGGAACTTTCAAGCCAAAATGACCAACTGTGACTTTTATCATAAAAGCCAAAGTGGCTCAAACACCTAAAAAAATATGATAGACACATATATGGTGATTTGGAATGTCATCTAATGTTATTTTTTCCTCTGCTCTAGCTTTCAAGTGTCATTATCTTGAGCTAGATCAATAGGTTTGAATGTAGGGTTTTTGAGTTTTGACCCTAAGCTAGAGTTGTGAAGAGCTTAGTCACTTTTACTAATATGAAATTCACCACTTAGGGCCCTTAGAGAATTTTTATTAGCTTTATCAAGCCATTTACCCCCTCTTGTATACACATAGTCTCTAATTTAAGCACTTAGTCTTACCTATAAGTGGTTCTCAGGCATGGAGAGTCTTATAATTGGACAATGTGTAGTTATTTGAGACCTTATGTTCTATCTTCCTCCTTAAAAATGTATGAGATATGCAGATACTTATCAGCTTCTCACATATAAACTTAGAGTAGCCCTCTTAGGCATGATATGTCTAGTACATACCTTGCATGTGTCAACTAGTAGAGCATTTAGGTGCTTAAGGGACTTTGGAAGACTATTATGACTATTTCATAACTAAATTACCTCATTTAGAAGGATTTGGAGGTGTAACTTATTCATCTGATCTAAACTAAAATTTTAGGAGGGGTTTGGAGGTCCACCATCTTAACTATGGTTCATAGAGTATAGACCTCTAAACTAAAAATTCTTACCATGAAAAATTAGCCTACGCACCCCTTCATATCTTTTGAATAGCCTTGGGTTCCATGCAAACTATAAGTGGAGATATGAAAAAAAGATGGTGTGCTTTGATCTCCTTACCAAGTAGTTTATACAAGTTATAGTGTTAACACTTATTCATAGAGTTGGGCCCTTGAATCCCAATATCTCCTCCATGAACCTTGAGTCTATAGGGGTGCCTAACTTGCCCTAAGAGAATTGGGTCTAAGTCCTTATATGATGAAATATATGAGTGTTTAAAGTGACAACTCAACATGTCTACTTAAGGTAATGGAACTCGGGAAGGTGTTAAGACTAAATTAGACCATCCATTTCATTCCCCTACTTCAAACACTTCCTTCAGGGTCTAAAACATATTTATACACTTCCATATTTCTTTGAGTCTTCTTGGAGGTTTGGATATACCCCTAAAGTGAATATGGGGTCTTGAGGGTTCATGGTGTATTTAGGCTTTATAGGCTTAGTTGGGATTTAAGACTTTAATACACCTATTTATGCATATGTAACCTCATTGTTATCATAGCATCATCCTCAGTCTAGTCTTCATCTTACTCACTTGTTCTCTTTTTATCATACCATAATGTAAATCCTTATCTCTCTTAAGCTTGCTTTGATCATCATTATCCTATGCATATGGTTGTAACAATCAGTGATGAAGGTCCAAGTAGCCTCTTTTACCCCTTTATAATTATGTATTCAGGGCTTAGGTGACATGTTTCCAAGTTTTGACTATAGCCTTAGGGTTTGTCCTTCCCCACTTTGCCAACAACAGTTGTCTACACAATCACATCATAAATTTCATGTTCTTTGTTTGCAACCCAGACCATATAGTCATTGAATTGATCACACCATCTTATGATCTATTAAGGAGTGTGGGTTTCATCATTATCTTGGAGTTCCCATTTACATATATATTGACATTTCCACTCTCTTTAGCTTGGCACCTTCATTGATTAAGTAACCTTGACTAATAGTATGTGTCTAACTTAGTTCATTTATGCACTACTATAGGTTTCCTTACCATTGGTGACATGACACATATGTTTTGATTTCCTTCCTAGTCTGAGTTCTCTCCTTATGTGCATATACCATCTCATGCTCAAGGTTGAGGATAGACTATTTATAGTCCTATAGGTAGGTAGCTCAGATGCATTGACTGTCATGAGGGCTTTTAAGTAAACTTATGTTTTCATGTTATGTTTGAGACTCCAATGACTTACTTGTGTTCAAATCCATCCCTTTAAGATAACTATTTATACCATCTATGACCCTTTTTATGCATATTGAGACTCAACTACATATGGTAAGTTTGAATCCTTTGAAGGCTAGGCTGAGTTGGGTTACTGTAGGTAGCTATTATGCTTGTCAATAGTATTTATACCTAAATAAACCCTTTTCACCAATATTAAATGATTTTCATGGTTTTATATAATATTTGGCCTTGTTCTCAACCCCTAAGCATGGTATAATGGTTAAAACTTGCAAATGGAAGTCAAAAATCTTTATGGAGTTGTGTATTAAATCTTAAGGCTCATTATGAGGTGGGTTGATAGTGATGAGACAATCAGATGACAAAGGATCCTTGAGGGATTAAAATATATTCTTAAATCATACTAAATATGACCTATCAAGACCCTAGGAATCTCTAATCATATACCTAGCATGATAGAACACTTGGAGTTAATCAATCATGCATATGGAGTGAGAAATGGAAACCTAGGACTCTTTGAATACCTCAACTTTTGATAAATAACCTTAACTTCTATTAAACAAGATTGTCAAGGCATCATAGGGAAAATTTAAAACTTCTTGGTCTATTAAGGCCATAATTAGGTCTGCCTATCCTAAAAGAAGGACATTTTAATATGGATATAGTATTCCCATATTGTCTTTATGGTATTCTGATGACATTCAAAAACCATCTTCATCAAGCATACCATCCTTCTTTGCAATGAAGCCCAAACATGCAGGTAGTCTCATTCAGAGGTGATATCTTATACCATTTAACTTAAACTAAGGAGATCTAAACAAATTCAAGACACCATTATTAACTTCAAAACACTACTCATTTTAGACATATGCACTGAATATCCTTTTTCACCAATGGAAACCTATTTATAGTCTATAGATAGTGGAAACTTATATGGTTATTTATCATATAGGATCACACATCTAAACTAGGGGTAGAGGATGCCATGCTAAGACTTTTAAGGAATTGAGAAAGCATGAACAACCATTAGTTTCATCAAATAGTCTAATAATACATTGAAACCATTCCCCTTTTTGGCCCTCTGTAGATAAGAAAGGTAGCTAGATTGATTAACTTCTTAGTGTTTATTCATAAATCCTAAAAGAATAATATTGTAACCAATTCCCAAGATTAGAAGGCCATTATACACCCTTATTTTATCCAAGAGATTGAACCTTCAACTTTCTCTCTTGTACAAAGTGAGCACAAACATGAAGTGCTCTTTATGGATGCCAAAGAGCTTGGTGGAGGAAGTGGAGTAGTTTTTGGATCTAAAACACTTGGATTCCTACATTTAAGGCCTGTGTTAAACTCCCTTTATATATACCTAACTCCATTTGAATAAATCCATATTGTATGGATATGTACATATATGAAAACTCCTACAACTTGTAAATTTCTTGCATTTTATCATGTTTTCAGACCATGAATCATCATTAGTAGGAAGGAGTGAAAATAGGGGTCATTTTTTTTTAAAAGAACATGTTATGCTGTGGGAAGTTGAATGGACATGTTATCACATGTGTGTGGCCCATTTAGTGGCAAATAAGGGTCTTTGACTTGTGGGAAGATAGCCTTAACATATGAAATGGTTTGGTCATGGAATAATGGGATTCATGAAGGCTTTTGAGGATGTAATTGATGGTTTTAATGGCATTTTGAGGTCAAATAAAATCATCTTAAGGTCAAATACCCCATTTAAAGTAATATATATGAATTCAATTGAAGGCTTAAAATGTACATCACTTCAATATATATTAATAGACCTTAAGACATCCCAAAGACCTCAATTAGGTTATCATCTATCTTTATAACATCTTCAATGCTTATGATCAAGCCATATCCTGCATATTTTCAACACACTAGATAAATTCATGATGAGTCATAAGTTTCCATATTTATTCATCTTCATATTAAGCAAACTTAAACCATTAATACCACCCTAAGGTCTATTATAGATCATCATACATGACTAAACACAAAGTGAACACTTGATACAAGCTTAGACATGATGAGAAGACAACTATCACGGTATTCTTTGAGATGCTCAAAACATTAGACCTGCTATCCTTGACATGATAATTAGTGATCTTATTCTAGATTGATTTAGCTCCTCAAGAGGTATGAGAAGGGTGAATTCTTAGGTGGACTATGGTACTCAAGACTTGGGTTGACTACTTTATATACTTGAGGGAAAAAAGTAGTCAATAATAACCATTTGTAAGAGTGAATGATATCTATCATGACACCACTAATCAAACTAAACAATCAAATATGCACAACATGGAATGATGTCATGTATTGTCACACAATGTCATACAATAAGGCTAAGGGTTACATACAAGGTACTGTTGACCATTTTTACCTCAATCCAAAATATATCAACCCCCTATAGTTAGAGTATTGTATAGGGGATTTTTTAATGTTATAGGGTATGTTGTAGCTCATTTAATGTCATTTCATATGAAATTGTAGCTTTATCCATAGTCTAGCTTGATCCTTGTGTCATTTGGTGTCTTAGGGTTCATTTTAGAATCATATGTGTGAGTGGTGGATTTTCATGATGTTGAGCAGTTGTAAGAACAAGTCTAGAAAAGCCTAAGTTTACACTTATGAGATATTTCAACTTTTGGCCTAAATTTTAGAGGATATATTTCTTTCAGAGAAATTATTCTACACAAAGCCCAAAACAAAAGTATGAAGGCATTATAATTCTCTCAGAGAAATTATTTTGAGTATTTGGCTAAGGCATATTTTCTTCGAATAAAATGTCCACATCAAAAGTTATAACAAAATGTAAAAGGCATAATTATCTTGGTTAAATTGTTCCATTCTATTTGGCTAAGTGTTGGAATTCTTTTTTGAAAATTATCTGGGACAATTTTCATGAAGGTAGAGTTCTTTTAGAGAATTTGTCCCGAAGGCAAAAGGCTAAGTATACATTATTTCAAACATTTTGTTTGAAACAAAAGGCCATAGAATTAATTATTTTGGGGAAAATGCCTAGGAAAAAATCCCAAAGGAAAATTATTTCAGACATTTTATCCACAACAAAATATCTACAACAAAATTTTTGACAAAAAGACTAAGGATAAATCTTTCTGGAAAATTGTCCAAGTCAATTTCCCTAAGGACATTTCTTTCAGATAAATTGTCTGAGATAATATTTCCAAAGAACCATTCTTTTGGACAAAATGTTTGAAGCAAAAGATCCTTTTCAAAATCTCCAAGTCATTTATTTCAAACATATTAGCTGATACAAAAGGCCCATAGACATCATTCTTTCAAAGTGTCTGAGACAATATGCCAATGTAAAACTCCAAAGGAATTTAATATTTTCAAAGAATTTATTTGTCCAAGCCTTTGAAATTGATCTAAATAGGATCCCATAGTGTTCATAAGCTCACAAGGACATGGACCATATTGTCACAATCTCAAAAACTCATCAGGATCTCAAGAGATTAAATCAAAATGAATTGGACAAGTAAAGGGACTAGACCATCATCAAGACATCATAGAAACCAAACTAAACCTATTCACTTAAAACTTAATAAATATGATAAAAAATACTCATGTGACTATCAAACAATACATGATTAAGATATTTAGTGATGAGATAATTCTCTGTAAGTTTCATATATTGATGAGTCTTCTATCTCGAGATATAAGCCTTCAAAATTTAGCTTGCTGAGTCTAAAGAAATAGGCCATCCTGCACATCACATGGAAATGATCTGGAAAACTTGTGAATTTCTTAGCTTCACTTAGGAAACCTTGTGATATAAAATCTTACAGTGCCATGGAGTCCTTCATGCCAAGATCATATCCTGAAAATTCCATGTCTACATGAGCTTTCTAGCTCAAGTTATAAGCTTCTAATGTTAGACCTGCAATATAAGATGTTCATGCTAATGTCAAGTTTGAGATCCATAAAGTAACCATTTAGGTTCAAAAGGTCATTAAATTTTTCAAATTTTATCAATATCTAATGGTTTACATGAGCTCATAGGGTGACACTTGAGATCTAATGGTTTGCACTGAGGTCAAATGAGTCAAAAGGTCCAAGGGTTAAAGCCTATTAAAGATCTACAAGTTGGACAAGATCTGATGGTGTGGATCAACTGAGGAGAGATATAATGGTGTAAGATCAAATAATAAGGAGGTGAGTCTAAGAAAAATTTGATGGTATATGCTATATCACACATCTTAATCTGATAGTACGAGATGAGTCAAAAGGTCAAGGAGATTGAGAGGCCATCACCTAACACAAGCACAAAAGCTGACACACTAACAAAAGGATCCTAATATCAACACATGATTGACAAGTAACATGAGCATGTTATTCATGGTAGGAAATAAATGGACAAATTTTGTTCATACCAAAGAGATCACTAGTATGTTAAAGGTCAAAAGGTCAAGATCTAATAGTGGGGATCTATGAGGCCAATGGGAATAAAGATAGCTAGGATCATTTTGATTGGTCTGAGTTGGTTTTTGATAGACAAAGTTGAGATAGAGACTAATTTTTTATGGAAGAAAACAAGGTATTTTAGGGTTAATTGATCCACCATTATATCTCAATCAAATGCCAAGGAGTAGACATAACTATGCAGTCAAGTATAGAGAAGATAAAGGGATGCCATTAAAGCTGAATATGAGCTTCTAATTTGACATTTTATATCATGTAGGGTTATTTATGTGAATATGTTCACCATTTTTAAGAGGATCCATGAATATGGTGAATCTTTGGTTTTTACAAAGACAAAATGGGTCTATTTGGACCTATTATAATAAAGAGAGGGGCTATATAGTCTATAGGTCTACATCAATGTGACAACTATAGGAAAACCAATAATATGAGATTGGTTTTGTATCTATAGTGGACCTATGAGCATGGAGATGAGCTCAAGCATGATCTAGATTGTTCATGAGTTATAATTTCAAAGGATGCTATGGAAGCATACAAGTAGACCTTAATGGTTCCATCTCTAGGACCAACTACATGATAAAGACCCTTCTCTCCAATTTTTCATTCCATAATAAACAAATTAGGAGTAGTTTAGCAACAATTTTTTTTTATAATAGATGGATCCTATTGTTGTAACCACATTGATGCTAGAACTTAGTTCAAAACCACTTGGTCCCATCATTGCAACCATATAGAGCATCAGTGAAGGAATAATAAATGATTACAACTGTTTGAGATAACTTAGATCAATTAGGAAGTTTTAAAGAAGCATATTAGTATAAGCAGTTGTAATTATGGTTCAAATAGAGTTAAACTCATTTGATTCCCCTTTGGACTTATCTTTTCCCCCTTCTCTCTCAAATGCTATAAGTAGTTGCCATTTTAGACTTTGTAAAAAAAGTTCCACTCTATGTATGGAGGATCCCTTCTATAATGATGTCATATTTTACCTTTGAACATTAATGCAAATCTAATTTTTAGTTATTAAGTAATTTTATAAGTGTGCAAGTGATGTATGGTGATAAAGTGACAATTCTCTATCCTTTCTTCTCTTATCCTTTCATGTTTGTGAAATATTTCCTATTCTAATAGGTCATATGAAGTGTTATCAAGTGTATGAGCATGTATTTTAAGTGTATAATGAGCCTTAATTTCTATAAATAACCTCCAGTTCACTTACCTTGGATATCTCTCATGCATTTCACCTCCATATTGAAATACTCATGTTAGAATCCATAAGACCCAAAAGTTAGTTTGTGTGCCTTTTTTCTTAGTGCAAGAAAGTATGATGGTCATATGGAAGACATATTGGTGTATCACCCCATTAGATTAGGTTAATTTCATGTACCTTCTATCTCTTTTCCCAATAATAAACTAGTTAAGTAGGAGTGAGCTGTTGTAGACTTAGGTTGCACACTAGTTGAAAGCATAAATGTTCAAGTCCTACTCTCAAACATGGTCCAACATGGGAATGACTCTAGGCTATGGGTTACCTATGTTTGGGTCAGACCTATATGGTTTTTTATGAGGTTAGATCCTCATATAATATAATTTGAATCTTTCTTTCTAAAACCTAAGCAAGTTGGGATGAAAAGAGTAAAGAAGTTATATAAAATAAGACTTATTCTAACATGTGGTGATGCATGATGAATTTTTAATATACACTCATAGGATTGAACCCTTAACACACTAATGGACCATGCATACAACTAATAAAATTCTTGCTATGATTTTTAAGCAACAATATTTCACACAGAGGTTAGTTTGATGTACTAAGACTAGAGGACAATGAAGATAATTTCTGGTTGAAGAAACTTATAGACAACATTCCATCCTATCCTTGAGATATCAATGATATGACACACTATATGACCTAAAAAGAATATTTTTATCATTAATGTTGAGATAAAACCTATAAAGGGAATATTAGACCACATTACATATCAAGCAATCATAACATACTAAGCATGGATTGACAAACACTATAGAAGTTCTTTCTCATTACTACAAGAGGTGAAGAATACAATTTTGGTAGAGTCTAGTCATACCAGATTAAGGGATGAAAATCAAGGCTTAGAAGCTTTAATATATAGAATAATGAAATGAGAGAGAAGAAGTTTTTTGGCACTGAAGGGGTCATTATTGAGCTTAACTCCACTCTCAACAATAGTTACAACTACCCTGCATTTATTTTCCTTTAAAGCACTTAATTTTTCATGGACACCTTAAAAAATAGTTGAAATAGTCACTCATTCCTTCTCCCACTTCTTTCTTCATTGATGCTCTTTTTGGTTACATTGGTGGGATCAAGTCATTTTCAATTTGAGTGCTAATATTGATGTAGTTACAATAGCTGGATCAATTTGTTATGCTCCTATTCTGGTACTAATTATACTTTAATGGTTTATTTCTCATGAGAGAGTAGAGAAAAAGGTCATAATAATATTGATATATTTGGAAATTAACCTTAACGTGTTTACCTCCATGGCCTTATTTTGAAACCTGAAACTAGGTCTACCATAGATAAAACTAATTTATATTGGTTTTTGTATAATCTTGACACTTATACTTGTCAACCTTTACCCTATATTAGGTCTAAAGACCCTTTTAATATTTCATGAAGTCCTAAAAGTGACCCTCAAACCTATAAGGTCTATTCTGGTTCTTCTTGGAGCATTAATGAGCTCTATACCTTTTTGTATTAACTTGCCCAAGTTAAAAAATTGCATCTTCAACTTTTGTTGAAAGTCTTAGGCTTGCCTTTGCTTGATTGGCCATCAAAAGTTGACTCAGATCATTGACCTATTAACCTCTTCATGTACCATCAATATTAATTTTCATGAATGCCTACTGATTGTTGATCTTGAAATCAAGCTAATGTTGTCTTATCACTTGGCACCTTCACATTTGTACTCAAGATCCACTGACCCTTTGACTTGATTGCATGTCATCAATCTCCTTGGTATGATTAAATGAGCTCTATTGATATTTTGGAGACCCACTAACATTGTTAGATCATCCTCTCACCATCATATTTGGATGTATGACTCAATGCCAACTATTAGATCTCTTAGATTTAAACCCCAACAACTACTTTACAAGTCTTCAAAATTAATGTTCATGTAAACATCATTTGACATCCTCGTGTATGTAATTGACATCCAATAGAATGTAAAAATTAATCTCAAATGGATTTTCATAGTGGCTTAAAGTTGAAATTTTTGTTAACATATCCCATTATTTGACCAACTTTGAAGAGTTATATCTTGAAGTGCAAGAATCATGGAGGGACCAAATTTGCTAGAGATGTTCTTGAGACTAAAAACATTATGCCTGCTTGATATTCTAGTTCCAAGAGATTTTTGAGTGTGTTTAAAAAATGTTTAAGTTATATCTCATGTGAAATTATAATTGACACCCTGACAATGATCTAGTTCATTTGGTTAAGTATGGGAAAACACTATCAAACTACCTAGGAGCCCAAATTTGAATATGCATAACTTTTGTCATGCTTTGTTGCATGACCTAAAACTTAGTGCATATGTTCTTGGGAATAAAATGAATAGACCCATATGATTTTTTTACTAAAAATACCACATGTGTGAGATATAAAACCATAAAAATGCTCACTCAACTCTATTTGAGCTTCTTTGAAAATTGGCTAAGTATGGAAACTTAGCAAAATCTACTTGAGAGGCCAACTTTGAACACTCATATCTTCTGCTGTGCTTAGATGTATGGCCTAAAATTTGGTGTGTAATAACTTGGGACTAATGTGATCACAACCATATAAATAATTCTCCCTAACTCATCCAAAAGTGGTAATGATAACATTAACAAACTTCCTACTTAAAATTTCTTCTAGTAGACCTAAGTGTCACGATAAACACAATGAAGAACTGAATGAATACCATACACTTGCATACTCATTATAAGCACTATTGACATGCCATGGGGTCTCTAAAACTCTAGTATTATCCTTAGAAATTTAAAAATTACACTTTAAGTGAACTTAAAGTGTTTTAAAAGTTTTTCAAGATACATGATCTCTTAGGTCCACTCATTCCATCCAAAAATTACTCAACACTTACTCCATTTTTTGATCTTCAGGACACTGCAATACATCCAGGTAGAATCTTGGTATGTGGGCTGAAGTGGCCAATATTTTTGGTGACTCAGCTGGTTTGACCAGCCTACTGGTCATGGAACCTAGATAATGATCAAGCTTGCTTATGATGGCTAAATGAATAAAGCATGCTTGTAAAAGGACTCTACTTGATTCCTAAAAAACTTTTGGAATAATGGGACACCAAAAAAATAACAAAGAAACAAAATAGACCAAATAACTAACTAAACAACAAAAGAGTCATGTGTAAAATCACTTGGAGGAAAGACATACATATCTAACTATGTACAAAGATTAGGAGTTATATCTAGTAACATAACTTGAGATACCTCCCATTGATAGTGATGGGAAGGCTCTCTCCATTAAATCTAAAAAGATCAAAGGAATTTCTCTCCTTGAAAATTGTGATGAAATAAGGTCCACTCTAAAGACTGTCAAAATTGGAGTGTTTTGCTAGTTTTCCATGATCCTCATCCCATTTAAGGACTATATCACCTTGTTGGAAACTCCTTGAGGAAGATATCTTATCAAATGAATTATTCACTTCATGTTTATTGGACCACATGGTGTGTATAATAGTGTCTCTTGTTTTTTTCAACTATCTCAGTTCATTCAACCTCACCTACATATTATCATCTTCAAAGAGCTCAAGCTGATGTGCAAGATCTAATGCAAGAAGTTTAAGAGATAAAGGGAGCTTGGCTTCTTTCACATATATAATAATATATGAGGAGTGTCTATTAACTTTCTTAGGTGTCACTCTATCTTCACATAGGGCTATCCTCAATCTAGTGTGCCACTCCCTTTAACTATCCTCCATAGTCCTCTTGATGATCTTTGATAAGTTCTTATTTGTGGACTCTATTAGTCCATTTCCCTATGGGTAATAGTTGGAGGATGATTTGAGATAAATCCCATGTGAAAGGGCCCACTCACACACCTTGTTTCTACTAAAAGCCAATGCATTATCAAAAATTATTATAGAAGGCACACCAAATCTAGTTACAAGACTATCATAAAAGTCCAAAATAGAAACTTCATTGGCCTCTTTGAGGGTAGATGCTTCAACCCATCTTGTATAGTAGTATGTAGCTATAATGATCCACTTGTGACATTTTCTTAAAGGGGGGTATATCATCCCTATGAAATCCAAGCCCCATTACATGAAAGGGTCTTTTAATTATACTGGCTATAAGGGAGGACAACTAATCTCTATTTACCAATAAACATTGCACATTTATTACATTTCCTTACCCTAGAGTATGCATCTCTAAACATAGTGGGCCAAAAGTACCCAACTCTAATAATATTGGAGACTGTGGTCTTAGAAGTAAAGTGCCCACCAGCTAGACCATCATGGAAATGATCAAGTAATTTGTCTATCAGATCTAATTCCACACACCTCAAAATCACACCTCCAATGTCTCTCTTGAAAATTAATCCATCTATTAGGAGATAAGTTATACTTTGAAACTTGAAATATCTTCTCTTGGATTAGTCTATCCCTATAGGACATTATCTTGACTCATAAAACTTGATTATGTCATATGCCCAATTGAAAGGTGTGTTGTCTATAGTTGCTTGTTGGCTATCATGGACTACCAACACCTAATCCTTATTATGCTTTACCTCTACTTTAAGGTGTTAAAATAATCTTCTACCTTTTACAAGCTTTTTAACTCTAACCTGAAGGTCATAATCCATGCACTTTTTCACCCATCCATATCTTTTCTCATTGAGGTCCTTATTGAGTATGAATTATTTGACACTTAGGTGTGCTACCATGAGTATGATCTTGCTATTGGAGACCATGTGCCTAAAATTCTTTAGGCCTCTTACTACTACAAACATGTGATTTTATACAAATTTGTATCTTTCTTCATATCCATCTTAGGCCTAACTAAAGAAAACAATAGGCTGTTCCATACCTTGGTCATTCTAATGCATCAACATGGAAGAGATTACATCTAATGTAGATAAAACATACAAATAGAATTCCTTGTCAAAATTAGGATTAAGAAATGTGGGGGAATGAGATATGGACTCCTTGATGACTTCAAAACTTCTCTTACCTTCTCTGGTCCATGTAAACTCTTTGCACTTAATCAACATATGAGTAAGAGGTTTGACCATCTCTACAAAGCCTAGAATGAACCTCCTTATGAAATTGATCTTTCCTAAAAAACTTTGTAGACATTTCTTATGCTTGGGAATGGGTAAGGATAAGATGGACTCAAAATTTTCAAGTTCCATAGATATATAATATTTAGACACTACATGACCTAATAATTTGCCTTCATGAACACCAAATATGCTTTTTTTAAGATTCAAAGACACACCAAATTTTTTGTATCTCTCAAAGACTAACCTAAAGTGAACAATGTGATCAGCTAGGTCCTTTGAGAAAATAGTGATGTCATCTAAGTAGATGAACACCATGTCATTTATAAAACCTTTAAAGGCAACATCCATTGCCCTTTGGAAAGTTTTCCCAGCATTTGATAGTCTAAAGGGCATCTTCCTATATGCATAAGTGCCCCACTTTATGGTGAAGGTAGTATTATGTCTATTATCTTCTTTGACCATGATTTGATTATATACAAAGTAGCCATCAAGTAGTGAGAACCTAACACCTTTTGAATAATCTGATCCATTGAGGGCAATGGGTAGTGATCTTTTAGGGACACCTTATTGAGGTCCCTAAAGTCAACACATAAACATATCTCCCCATTCTTCTTCCTTACTAACACAATGTTTTACACCCATGAGGAATGTTTGAAGGGGAATATGATCTTTGACTCAATAAATTTGAATAATTACCTTCTCATTAGGTCCTCTACTTTTGTATTGACAAGCCTTTATTTTTGCTTGATTGGCTTTACATTGCCTTTTATTTCAATGGTGCGTTGTGCAAGTTTGAGATTAAATACCTTAAAATCATTGTAATCTCATGCAAATATGTCAGAAAATTATTGGCACAAGGCAAAAATGCAATTCTCTCTTTTTTTGTTCCTTTGATAATTTGATTCTTTAGCTGAGATATATGCATTGCCCTTCCTCTCTTGGTCATATTAATTGAAGATTCTCTCTAATGTCACAATACCTTTAGGTATCTTATTAGATCTTATCTATACTATCTAATCATCATATTGATGTTGGAATTTGTCTTGATTATTATGGTATAATTCTAACTCTTGCATCAAAAAACATATAATTTGATCATCATTATCAAAAACTTGCTAACTTACCTCATTTTAAGGTAAAACTAACCTATATATGACCTTGATATCATCTTAACTTTGGTTACCTTTGACTCCTTATGAAATATCATATTGAGCTCTAATGCCTACAAGCCTATTTACATGCTGATTTGATTTTCTTGGTATGGATTAGATGTTGAATGCCAAGAAGTCCTCTATGAGATCCCATACATGGTGCTTGTAAGATTTCAAATGATGGTTATTGAATACACTTAGGCCTCTCACTTACTACACCACAAGCTCACCATCACCCTTGACTCAAAGAAGTTTGACACCTCAACTTCTTGTCTCTTGTAAATCATGTAAAAGAGCTTCATATTAAACTATGTTTGAAGTGAAAATGAATTGCAACCTTGTAGATGAATGGTACTTTTGACCTGAGGATGACACTAACATGGCTCCAAATCCACTACCATTATTTGACTTAGATCCATCAAAAAATAAAGTCCATAGACCATTTTCCTCTTGAGTGGTGTTAGTTAAACAAGGTAATAACATCACCCTCCTTATGCATACAATACACCCCTAAGCCTACTTCTTAAATGTTGCTATAGGGATCAAATCCATGATTGTCAGCTACCCATTCATCTAAGTGTAGATATGATATTCCTTTAATATGATCTTGAGGCTCTTGTTCACTAACATTCTCATCTTCTTCAAATATGCTATAGTTGACATTTTCAAGGTTAGGCATATAGGGCTCTAGATGGAACCTAGAAATATGTTTTAACCTAATAATGACTTTAGTTCCATATCTAGTCCTAAAAACTATGTATGACTAGTTAGAGGACAAATATCCCCCAAGTTTTGTAGTAAAGTCTCTAGATAGGCATAGGGAAAAATATGGGGGTAGGTCTACAATTATTACATCCTAAGTGATGACACAATTTGGGCAAGTTGTCAATGTAATATTAAGGTCTTTCACTATGCCTACTATTTTATTTGGGGAACCATCTAATTGGAGAACCCATTTTTCATTAAGTACATACTTAAGCTCAAGCTTATTTGATATGGCCTTAGGCATAACTGAGGTTGAAGCTCATGAATCTATCATACAATTATGTACCAAGAAATCTCCTATGATGGCTGAAAAATATAATGGAGGGGGCTTGACAATCTTTGGGGAATGAACAATATTTTGAGCTTGACTTTGATTAGGCAATTGGTTGGAAACTTGACTAGGATTGGGTTGATTAATATTTACAAAAATAGTGTTAACCTTATCAGCTGTCTCATTCATATGGGAAGGCTTGGAGAGCTCTTGCTAAAGAATCTCTTTTTATCCTACATAAGATAAGGCATCATACATAGACATAGTAACATTATCCTTCTTCATATTATCTATGATATTTGTAGGAAGATTAGTACCTTTGGGATGCATCTTGGAAGTAGAAGCATCACTTGGCACTTATGTGGCATGAAGAACAAAAGGATATTTCTACTACTGCCCATGATGTTGAGTACTTGTTGAGTTGTAAGGGCTTTAACAAGTACATTTAAAGTGGTGTATTATTGACTAATTTGTGGAAATACTAAAGATGCCGTAGGTTACCCCACCTTGTCATCCACCATCCTCATAGTATACCTCATGTTGGCTACAACTGGTCCATCTGATCTTTGTGTAGTATGCCCCATGTTTACTACTAGATGCTCAAATATATGCTCTCATTATTGAAATTTTATGCATATAGTATCAGCTAGTTCCCTACCCATGTTACCTTTTTGAATTTGATCTTATGATGGTGTCATGGTAGGCATATTACCTTGATTCATTATAGGTCCTTGTAGTGGAGGAGGCATTTTGTCATGGCCTTGGAATGAAGGATCATGCTGCCAATTAGGGTCCTGATAAATTTCTCCACTTGTAGCCATTACCATCTCATTGGACTATCCTAGTGACTACCATTGAAACTCTTGTGCAAGATTGTTTTGTGTGGCAACTAAGGCTCTTGAGCTACTTGTAACTATGCGGTCATAATTATTATGAGATATCCATTGAGTAATTTGGCCTTAATATAGTTGATTTGGTGGATAAGGAAGTATATTGTAAGATTGATTAGGATATTAGGTTTAGAAGGGGCCTTAGTATGGATTATATAAAGTTTGTTACTGTCTCTCTAGGGCCACTAGCTTATTGTTTTAAGCCTTCAACAAGGTTTCAATCCTTGTAATTTTATCCTCTTGACCATCAACATGTTGGGCTTGGTTGTTTGGGGTGGCTAATGGAGAAATCATAGGTGGGGTTGGCTAAATCTCAAAGAAAAGTGGCATCAAAGGCCTTGACATAAGCTTCCTTGCTTATATCAAATAGTTTTCTACCCTTATAGATATTTTATAAGCTCTTGGCAAGTTGTCCCACCCATATATTGGATCATGACTATAATGTATAAATTTAATGCTCTTAAATAGTAAAGGAAATCATAATTAGGTGTGGGATTAATGATGATGGGGATCCTATCCCAAGTCTTCTAAAAGCTATAGTTCGAATCAACCATGGATTCTTGAGGTTCCCTCTTGATTGAGTTGAGTTGCTCAACAAGTGACACATGGTCACTTCTATCTTTAAAATGTTTACATAGGCATTTACCAAACTTGTCCTAATTATTGATTTAGGTAGGAGCTAGACCTATATATCATTTCAAGGTTTTGCCTTTCAAGGATGTAGTTAATAGTCTCATGGGTACATTTTATTGCGTAATATGATGTACTAAATAATTTTTTACAATGTCAACAATGTGCTTTATAGAGGTGTTGGAGTTTTCTCTTATAAAGTATGGTAGAATCTTCAAGGAGGTAGTAGGGATGTCATCATGTTTCTAAAGGTTAAGAGGGCTACCACCATTGAAGGGTATGAAATGTTACAATCTAGGCTATGCCATGTCAATGGTAGGTATTATACTACTTAAAATAATAGGGTGGCTAGGAGATGAATATTGATTTTAGGGATAAGGGCTTGTCCTATTAAGTCTTGATCTTTTATATGAATAAGGAGGTATCTCAAAAAATTCAAAGGGAATTCCCTTACTAACTAACCTTCTAGTGACCTTTGGCAAAAGAGGTGTTGTCTAGAAGATGCTATGAACTCTATAGCTTGGAGAATATTCAACTTTTGATGATGATGAGTGTCCTTATTTGATATAAATAATTCTCTTCAGCTCCTAATTTTGGCCATGACAAAGAGAAAGAGTCCCACCAGGTGTGCCAAAACTATTGTAGACTCAGGTTACACCCTAATTGAAATAAAAAATGTTTAAGTCCTACTCTCAAACCTAGTCTAAAATGGGAATGACCCTAGGCTATGGGTTAATTATATTTGGGTTAGACCTCTGGGTTTTTTTAATGAGGCTAGCTCCTTAGATAGGATAATTTGGTTATTACTTTCTAAAACCAAAGCAAGTTGGAATGAAAAGAGTAAAGAAGTTTCATAAAATAAGACCTATTCTAACATTTGGTGATTCATGACGAATTTGTCATATCCACTCATAAGATTGAACCCTTAGCACACTAATGGACCATGAATAAAACTAATAAAATGCTTGCTATGATTTATAAGCAATAATATTTCACATAAAGGTGAATTTAATGTATTAAGACTAGATGATAATGAAGATAAGGTCTGGTTGAAGACACTTATAGATAACATTCAATCTTATCCTTGAGATATCAATGCTATGAAACACTATATGACCTACAAAGAAGATTGTTAGCATTCAAGTTGAGCTCAGACCTACAAAGGGAAGATTAAACCACTTTACATATCAAGCAAACACATCATACTAAGCATAGATTAAAAAACACTATAAAATGTATTTCTCATTACTCTAAGAGGTGAAAAGTATAATTTTGGTAGAGTCTAGTCATACCAGCCTGATGGATGAAAATCAAGGCTTAGAAGCCTAAATATATAGAAGAATAGAATGAGAGAGAGAGGAAGTTTTTTGGCATTGAAGGATTCATTATTGAGCTCAACTCCACTCTCAATAACCGTTACAATTGCCCTATGTTTATGTTCCTTCAAAGTGCTCAATTGGTCATGGTCACCTCAATAAATAGTTGCAATAGTCACTCTTTCCTTATCCCACTTATTTTTGCATTGGTGCTCTTTTTGGTTACAATGGTAGGATCAAGTCATTTTCAGGTTAAGTGTTGATGTTGATGTAGTTACAATAGTTATGATCCTATTCTAGTACTAATTGCCCTTTACTAGTTCATTTGTTATGAGAGAGTGTAGAAAAGGGTCATAATCACATCATTGGCTTTAGAAATGAACCTTGACATGTCTGCCTCCATGGCCTTATTTTAAAACCTGAAATTGCATCCACCATAGAGAAAACCAATTTATATTAGTTTTTATATAATATTGACACTTCTAATTGTCAACCTTTACCCTATATTAGGTATATGTAGTCATATAAAATGTGAAATTTGATGACTTGGGCATGGATAATAGCACCTAACCTACAGGTCCTCTCTCTTGCTCACATAACCCTTCTCAGCTAGGTTTTCACTGATTCCCAATCATTTGTAGATTATCAAACTTATCTTTTTGAGACCCAGGTAGCCTTCTTAGACAAAGATCCACCCCCTAGGTCTCATCCTTTTAGAACATTATTTCCAAAGTTGGACACTAGCGCTAAAACCTAGGGTGTCCTATTTTTTATGCTATTGTCTAAATCCACTTTAGCCTCAAATGGTTAGATTTTATTGAATCCTTATCTTTTCCCTTATTGGCCTAATATAAGATCATCTAACCCATGAACATTAGTTTCCCTATAAAATTCCAATCATTATCCATTTAGAAGGGTTGGCACCCAGTCACAGGAAAGAAGCAAGCATATAAGTAATTACACTTAAGAACTCTTCCCTATTCTCTGCTTACAACCTTATAAGACTATTCAAAGCTCATTCAAACATTCAAACTAGTCCATAATCTTCCAAAGTACATCTAGTTGAATACATCACATAGTATTTATACCAATCACTTCAATGGGAGAACTACATTAGCTTGAGCACTCTTCAAAGTATTAGTATGTATGTAATGTGCCCACACATGAGGTGTGAAGTGAGTTCAAATTATCTTTTACACACTAATCCACCCTATTTTTTCTCAATTTTGCATTCAATTTCAAGTACCAAGAGCTCTTAACAGGATCAAATATTGAAATAGGCACATATTAAGATCCATGAGGTCCCAAACCCTAAAATTTTAGTGATAGGGTAACATAGACATTCTGAATAGAACCCAAAAAGCTCTTACCCTCTGGACACTAGTGCTAAAGAAGGACTATAACACCAGATAATAGGGTGTCTACTTTACGATGCTATTGTCTAGCTAAGAAATGAAGTTTACAAGCCTATTATAGCCTATTTCCCAATCCTACTCTAGTATTAGACTTCATCTCAGTCCAAAACAATAAAAAATAAGCTAAGTTCAATATTGTATTTCTTATTGCTATATTTAGAAAAAGGTAAAGTACTATCTATTTACACAAATTAGTAGGTTAATAAAAGCATATTTATTTATTGATTTAAATTAATCAGACCCTTTATTTAATTAATAATTAAACCAATTAATTTCTTAAAAGGATAAAACATTTGGTGAACCCAACTTACTTCAAATTTCTGCACAAAAACCCTAGAAATGCTAGGGCTAATTATTTTTGATTTTTTGTAATATTTTCCTAATTTTTCATAAAATTAAAAATAAAAAAACTATAAATTAATTGAAATATTTTCAATAAATTCACCCAAACCCTAGTTTGTACATACTAGGTCCTATTTGCATACAAACACTTTCAAACAACTAGGAAAAATATATTGCTAATTTTAGAAATATTTTCTAATTTTTCCTATATTTTTCAAGCTAAATTCTAAAAATCCATAGATTTTTTTTAAAATTATCATACTAATTTTGAAAAATTTTCTTTTAAAATTCTAGTTGTACCAACTAGTTCCCAGTTATTTTTCAAGCATTTTCCAATCATTTTCTACATTTTTAGTTGAATATCTAAATCAAAAAATCATTTCAAATATGCAAAATTCATAGTAAATTCAAAACTTTTAATTTTATCAAAACCCTAGTTGCACCTACTAGGTCCCAGTAAATCAAGCACTTTCCCATAAATTTCTAAATTTGATCTTGCATACTTACCTCATAAATTCAATCTAAATTATAAAAATTCATAGTATTTTACACAAGTATTTATGAAAAATCCCTAGTTATATATACTAGATCCTCTTTGTTGTTTGAGGTATCACCTTACATTCATACAAAAAATTTCAAAAATGATGCTCATTTATTTACAAACTTTCTTACATTTATTACAAATAATAAGGAAACCATAATGGGCCCTA
This sequence comes from Torreya grandis, assembly GCA_037957365.1. Taxonomy (NCBI): domain Eukaryota; kingdom Viridiplantae; phylum Streptophyta; class Pinopsida; order Cupressales; family Taxaceae; genus Torreya; species Torreya grandis. The sequence continues at coordinate 142,474 of JARHVA010007890.1, forward strand.
TCATGTACATGAATGATGAAGTCTATCATATGCTAGTACATAGTTTCATTCTATGCATTTCATGCTTAATTTTCATACTAAGGGATGATATTGCAAAATTCATCATCAAACATTCACAAGATTTCAAAATTCTTTTTGCATATGCTCTTTCACTCATATGGAACAATTAGCAACTAAATTTGGCTAAATGCATTCAAAATGTCATGTTTCATATCAAAATTTTATATGCCTTTATGCAAACATTCATGTTCTCTATATTTTTCTCTCTATTCCTCATATGGAATTTTTTTTTCAAGTTTATCATGCTAAAATAATTTGAAATTTCATGTCATATATTAAAAGTTTATATGCCTTTATGCACAAATCCATGATCTCAAACCTTTGTTTTCTATCTTTCATGATGATTTTTTTTTAAGTTTATCATGCTAAACACATTATAAATGTCATGATTCAAGTCAAAGTTCTTTATGAATCAATACACAGTTTCGTATTATCTATCCCTTGTTTTGCTATCTCACTTATAGAATATTATTTCTAATCATATTACTATACATGGTTTCTACTTAGATGTATCTAACTCTTTGGTAAATTTTAAATATCTCCCTATCATTACTAGACATAAGCAAACACTAGTAGTTATATCTATCCCTCCTCCCTTCAAACTTGGTACATACATATTTTATCCCACACCTACTACTAGCTCTATACCTATATTAGATTATGCAGTACATGCTATCACCCAAGCTTATGAAGATAGGTAGGTTGATTACACCCATGGTTATAGCTTTATCACTCAAGTTAATACCCCTTCTGATCTAGTTTAATCTCCTTCACCTATTATAATTCTTCTTCTAGTCCATATTCAACCATAGTTGACACCTTCATCACTAGCATAGAGAGTTCATACACCTACACAACTTCAATATTATATACAACTTCTAGTTATAGTATTCACACCTAGAGTAGTGTCATTGAGATCTCATACATCTACACATAGAACACATGTTCATAGAGCTTCTCCTACCACCAGATGGGTCCCTAAGATCCCTATAGTCACATCTACTTCTCATTTTTATAGAGGGACCCAACCATTAGTTTCCACTACATAGATTTTAGAGCATTTATAATGTATACAACTTTTAGAGCCACGGTATCAACATCTCCATCATGCTTCATGATCATGCATGATCCTTCTTCTTGATACAATACAAGATGATAGGGAATCTACCATGAGACTCATCAATTAGTATCATTTCTTTATAGTATTACTTATACATAGCTTTCTTTTACTTGATTGTACATAGTTCCTTTTTAATTTCTTGTACATAGTCTCTTCTTCTTGATTGCATATAGTTCAAATATTTTCAAAAATACAAAAACATTCAAAAAATTGAAAAAACATCAAAAACATTTTTTGACTATATGCATCATCCATGTTTACATTAATATTATCATGCCATGACTTAAATTTTCTATTTCATGCTATTGTATGTTGATTTTATACATTACCATGCATCACTTGATCTTATTTGATAGTGTGTAGTGACATCCAACTATTTGATTACTTTAGTCTACCCATAGAGAGGGAATTTGTACTTCTACATTTGAGACATACATTATTATATATACCCACTGGGGGCATATTCTACATGACTACACCATCCAGGTTATGTCATTCCTACACTACACACTCTGAGTTATCATGTTGATATACATTACTTTATAGCTTACACAGAATACTATATCGACATCTCACTAGTATTTAACACTTGTGTATTTCTTAACATCTACCTAGTCTTGTACTATACATGTTTTTCATAATTTCACATTTACTTTGATAAATTAGATGTGTTTGTCTCTTTTTAGTTGTTACATGCTTTCTCTACTTATCATAGCTTGTGTGATTGCATTTTCAATTCTATCTTATCTTTTGCTTATGCCTTAGGACAATTACCAATGTCCTTTGCTTATTTTTCATGTGTGTGCCTTAGGACATTTTCCAATGTCCTTTGTTTATAATATTTCATGTGCTTGTGGCCTTTATGATAACTTTGATTTTTCTACTTGTATATGTATGTGACATTTGAACATGCCTTCCATGCTTATGTTCTAGTTTGAGTGATATGTGTCTATGTCCCTTTTTTGCATTACCCCTTGGCCACCATTTTATGATTCTTGCTTATTGCTTGTAGTTTATTTACTTATTGATTATCAAATGTGTGTAATGCCATGATCCATATCATGCATTTATTTGCTTTATTGGATGCCATGATGGACATCATGCTCCATCTTTCCAACTAATAACTACCAATTAACATTACCAGTCTAGTTCCGTATCATGCACATGATCTTATATTATTATATCTATCTAGGCATACCCCTATTGATCTAACAATCCATCAATTTAAAAATTTCTATATCTTGAAATATCTTGTCAAATATTCAATGCTATATCATATATCTATACAGTTTAACACACTTATAGGACTCTTTTCTTCTAAGGGAAGTCATTGTAAGTTCATCATTCCTACCCTCAAAAGAGGGGGCATCAAAGAAGAGTTTTGTCATAAAGACCAAAGCTCCTAATAGTCAAAGAAACAAAATTCAAACCACCTAGTACAAAATCCAAAGGTCAAACCAGTTAAAACAAAGCAAAAAAATAGTGACACTTCTAAATCCTTTAGATTCAATAGTTTCAACATAGTTTTCTTAGATACAGGGGGTTATCATACATGGCATGATGGTGATCAATTTTATTATATATTAGGTAGTTGGTATAACTTCTAGACTAAAATCCATGTTCCAAACATCAGTGATTGGGGGCAATGTGTGTAGTACATTGATCTTCCTTTATTTCCAAGTTTAGTTTATTCTAGGAATTCTTAGTAGATGCATGCCTTACTCCATTTGTAGGTGGTTAACATCACATTCAAGTTATAATTTCATACAAGTTTAGATATATGAGTACTCAAGTTCCTAAGTTGGATTTCATATAAGCCTAGTACATCAATTTCAAAGTGGCTTTCATACAAGCCTAATCTCCATCTTTTGAAATGGCCAATAGTGGCCTAGTTTCTAGCACATATTTAGCTATCCATACCATAGTGTCAGATTTCCATCACATTCATGCGCTCCATGAGCCATATCATATTGAAATCTATTCTATATTGGTATTACTTCATAACTTCACTTCATGGGGTAATGATGGAGCCAAAGGTCTAGCTAACCTTTGTATTTTTGAGCCACTTATTTAGAGGGATTAGATACACAATCTAGACATCAATTATCAAACATAGGACCATCTATCTTCACTTAGTGGGTGATGATGGAGCCAAAGGGATAGCCTTTACATTCTTGATCTAGTTTCTAGGGAATTGAGCTCTCAACTTTGTTCACAATATAACTTTTTTATATAGTATCACTTAGCACATCCAATATTACCCAATCTTACTCAACATCACAATAAGTTTGGTATTAGTTCACATATCCAGTGAGATATAGTCATTCCTTTCCCTATCTTTACTTAGCTTTTATACATTCTTATTTTAGATATATCATATCTAGTAAGAACTAATCTACTCTATGTTATCATTTTCAGATTCACACTTCACACTATGTTCTCTCTATGCACATCCAACATCACACAATCTTCATGAGATTCTCCCTTAATAGGTAAGTTAAGGTATGCTTTTATTTTTCCTTTATCCTATTATTTCACTTTGTTTCATCACTTGAATAAAGTGGGGGAAAATGTAGTCATATAAAATGCAAATTTGGATGACTTGGGCATGGCTAATAACACCTAACCTATAGGTTCTCTATCTTGCTCACACAACCCTTCTTTGCTAGGTTTTCACTGATTTCCCATCATTTGTAGCTTCTTAAACATAGATTTTTTAGACCTAAACAACCTTATTAGACCTAAATCCATCCCTCTACATCTCATCTTTCTAGGACATTAGCACCAAATTTGGACACTAACACTAAAACCCAAGGTGTCCTATTTCATGTGCTATTTTCCAAATCCACTTTAGCCTCAATGATCAAATTTTGTTGAATCCTAATCTTTTCACCTATTGGGTTAATACAGTCTCATCTAACCCAAAAAAATTAGTTTCCCTATAAAAGGCCATTCATTTTCTATTTAAAAGGGTTGATACTCATTCACAGGAAAGAAGCAAGTAGATAACAAATTACACTTAAACACTCTTCTGTATTCTCTACATACAACCTTCCAAGACTATTCCAAGCTCATTCAAGAATTTAAACTAGTCCCTAATCATCCAAAGTACATCCAATCTTGCATCTAGTTTCATACATCACACAATATACACTAATCACTTCAATGGGAGAACTACATTAGCTTGATCCCTCTTTGGAGTATTGGTATGTAAGTAGCATGCCCACATTGGGGTGTGAAGTCTATCTAGCATATATTTTACACAATAAGCACACCCTCTCTTTTCCTAAGTTTGCATTAAAGTTTAAGAACTAGGAGCTCCTAAGAGGATCAAAGATTGAAATAGGCACATAACGAGCTCTATGAGGTCCAAGACCCTAAAAATTTAATGATAGAATAACACATACATTCTAAATAGAACCCAAAAAGCTCTTACCCTCAAGACACTAGCATCGAAGAAGGATTATAGTGTCGAATAGTAGGGTGTCCATTTTATAGTGCTACTATCTAGCTTAGAAACAAAGTTTACATGCCTATTCTAACCTATTTTCTAGTCCTACTCTAGTTTTAGACTTCATCTCAATATAGAATAGTAAAAAATAAGCTAAGCTGAATATTCTTTCTTATTTCTATATTTATAAAAAGGTAAAATACTATCTATTTCCATAAATTAGTAGGTTATTCAAAGCATATTTATTTACTAATTTACATTACTCAGACCCTTTATTTAATTAGGAATTAAACTAATTAATTTCCTAAAAGGATAAAATAGTCTAGAAGACCCTTTTAATATTTTATAGAGTCCTAAAGGTGACCTATGACCCTGCAAGGTCTATTTTATTTATTCATAAATCATCATTGATATCAACACCTTTCTATATTAACTTGCCCGAGTTGAAAACCTACATCTTCAAATTTCATTGAATGTCCTAGGCTTGACTTTGATTGATTGGCCATCAAAAGATGAATTCAATAATTGACCTATGACCTCCTCTCATACAATAAATATAAAGTTGCATGAATGCTCATTGATCATTGATATTGAACTTGAGCTAACATGGTCTTGACACTTGATACCTTCATATTTGCACTCAGGATCTACTAACCTTTGATTTGATCACATGTTGTCGATATCCTTGGTATGATTAAATAAACTCCCTTGATATTCTAGGGACCCAATAACATTTTTAGATCATCCTCACATCATTGGATCTAGATGTATGTCTCAATGCCAACCATTGGATCTAATTAGATTTAAATCCCAATGATTACTTTATGGGTCTTAAATTTGACATTCACACAAACATCATTTGATGTCTCCTCAGATGTATTTGATGTCCCATAGACCATCAAACTTAAGATCTAATATATTTTTACAATGGTTTAAATTTTACAACTATACAAATGTATCCCATTATTTGACCAACTTTGAATATTTATATCTTGAAGCACAAGAATCATGGAGGGACCAAATTTGTTGGAGATGTTCTTGAGACCAAAAATATTATGCCCACTTGATCCTCTCACTCTAGGATATTTATAAGTGTGTTTACAAAATTTTCAAAAGAGATCACCTATACAATTTTTCATGACACCCTGACATTGATATAGGTCATTTGGTTAAGTATGTAAAAACATTATCAAACTTCCTAGGAGCCCAAATTTGAACATGTATAACTTTTGTTACACTTCATCACATGACCTTAAACTTAGCGCATATCTTATTCAGACTAAATTGAACAAACCCATATGATAATTTTATCTTGAAAATAACACACATGCAAGATATAACATCATCACACTATTCACTTGACTCTATTTGAACTTCTTTGAAAATTGGCTAAGTATGGAAACTTAGTGAATTCTACTTGAGAGGCCAACTTTGAACACTCATATCTTCTACTACGCTTGGATGCATGGCCTAAAATTTGGCATGTAGTAAATTGGGACTAATGTGATAAAAAAAATATGACCAATTATCCCTAACTTATCCACATGTGGCAATGATAATGTCAGCAAACTACCCACTCAAAATTTCTACCACTAGACCCAAGTGTCTTTACGAACATAATGAAGAACCAAATGAATACCATACACTTACATACTCATTCTAAGAACTCTCAACACCCCATGGGGTCTTTTTAACTTTAGTCATATTCTTAGAAATTCAAATTTACACTTTAAGTGAACTTAAAGTGTTTTAAAAGCTTTGTAAGTTGCATGATCCCTTAGGTCCAATCATTCCATCCAAAACTTGCTTAGTTTTTGCTCCATTTTCTGATCTTTAGGACATTGAATTACATCTAGGAAGAAGCTTGATATGTGGGCCAAAATGGTCAACATTATAATTTTAAGATACATCCAAGGAGCTATCCGTTAAATCTAGAGGCTCACTTCTATTATAGGTACACCCACATACCTGGAAGTCTTTCCATATTGCCCAAATCTAGAAGAGGCTTGAACACCATATTCTAGGGTGTGATATTTGATGACAATAGTTTTGGCATAACTAGTGAGACCAAAGTCCAAGAGAGTGGAAAGATTTTTGGTGTGTCTTTCCTCTAATCAACTTTTAGAAGTAGATAAATTAGCACCAATGGTGACTCCAAATGATAACTTCTAGTTGTAAGTAGTCCAGGTATCTTTATTTAAAGTTTTGATCATATTTTTCCATTTCATTTGGTGCATGAGGTTACATGAATGGATATGGTGAATATCCATACCATAGACCCCCTTATTAGCCTTATTATGAACCACAATATACTCCCCAATAGTCCTATTAAAATGGCTATCAAACCTATGAGCCATGGCAGCCCTATAATTATCCATTCCCCCCCACCCCATAAAGACACCATGTTATTGGACAACCTAAGGAGGAAGGCTACCAAGATACCTATCAAGAAATGCCTCCCTATTAGTCCCAATATGAGCCCTATAAACTATACTATGATGTCTATGAACCTCAAATGTACTCCTATGAGTCTTGCCATGAGGAATCAGATGTTTACATAGATTTTACACAAAAGTATTATAAGGTAAGATATAGATTCCTATAGATTAAAGTGAAATAAAATGAAGTTGGTCTTGATCCACATCAATACCCTCCTCCTTTATTTTTCCCATCTTATATCAAGTCCTTATTGGAATCCATACCATAGTTACTAGATAATGAAGATAAAATGAGTACATGGGATGATGAGTATGATGTGATCCCTAATCATCTCATAGAATGGTTGAGAAGTAATACCTAAGGTTACATGTAGAAGTTATGGACATTTGAAGAGCTAGAAGAAAATCAATGTGAAATAAAAGAACAAATGGACTTGGCAAAGAAGTGCCTTCAATTCTCAATAGATAGGCTAAGTATGTGGGAGGATAAAGAGATAAAAAATGAAGATTCTGCTATTGAATAATTTCAAGAAATCTATTGGTAAGATGCAACTCCTGCTTATGTAGATGATTATTTTTATAACCAACCCAAGAAATCACTTCCCTATGAGCTTACTAGAGCATTCCTCTTTCCTAAATCCACTCATAAGCCTTCTCCTTCACCTCACACTCCATCCCTAATTCATCATCTCACCATCACATCTCATCCTTCCACTACATCTCATATTCTTGCTCCTTCACATGAGCCCATCTTGAGGGAAACAAGTGAAGGGGGGAAAATCCAAGCTAAAGTTAACCAAGAATATGTCATGAGTGACTATGAGGAGGAAATCACCATAGGGACTCCCCTTGGTGACCACAAGTGTAACTCTACCTTGTTAGATGAAAAAAAACACATTGAAGACCCTACCACAACTACTAGTGTAGAGTTTGATATGGAAAAGGAACATATTGAAGACTCTTTTATAGCTATCCATGAAGAATGTGGTCAAGACTTGAAGAGAGAGGTATTTGAATAAGATTCCATGTCTAATCATAAAGTTATGGGTGACCATCTCAAGCATGAAGTGGAGTGTACTATGAAGGAGGAATATCAAGTCACTCCTCAATAAGTTACAGTCGTAAGAGAGTCTCATGAAACTAAGATGGATGAAATATCTCTCAAAGATGACACTCATGAGGTGGATGAAAATGAGTTATATTAAAAGTTTGATTTCATATGTCATGAGTTTGATTATCTCAGTAAGGTTACTCCTCTTCCCAAGAAGTATACATCTTATTTAGATAATTCCTTTAACAAGCATGTTGATGATTGTATCAATAATTATGAAGAAAGGTCTCATATTTTGAATGAAGAAGAACTATGGAAAAATCCCAATGCCATATGCAAAGATTTTGACAAGTTGGGTAAATTTTTCCCTTCTCTAAAAGATTTTATATCTGATGACATGTTTGCTGATGAGTCTAATAAACATGATCATGTTGATAAGGATTCTACCAAGCATAAAGATAAGCTCATTATGTTGATCAAGAACCTAGTTCTATGAAGTCATTGGATGATGTTTCTGCCCAAGAAGTTATGAACATGTATGATGAAATCAAGGTAGAGGTTGAGGTTCCTTAATAAAAGTTAAGAGACCCACTTGCTATTGAGCCACATTCAGAGATATGGGAACATGAAGAAGAGAATATGGATGCTCCCAAACATCAATCATAATATATCAAGGAGAAAATCAAGGTTGAGAGGACTATCATATTTTAAAACTTATACATAAAGGGCCAATTACATGAGAAGGTAGAGAAAAAGCCTTCCATGGAGGACAAAGATGATTTACAACTATAAATGAAGCTCTTTCAAGAGCTTAAATATTTTTACCACGTTGAGGGTTAAGTACTTGAGAAGGTGGACAAAGAGTTTCCCAAGGAGGATAATGACCAAGATTGGGTGGACTATATGAAGCTTCTTGATGAGCTTTAATAATTTGTAACTGAGAAGACGCCCAACCTCATTGAGAGTAGCATGGAAAACAAAAAGGTATGTCTTGTTAAATCACCATTAAAGGTCATAGCTGAGGATCTATATGAGAGATTGAGGCTATTTAAATTTAATAAGAGTTCATTTCCATAGCCAACCTATTTGGAACTACTTGGTTCTTATTGAACATCATGCCAAAGAAATTAGCAAATACCATGAAGAAGATAGAGGCATCAATGTCAAGGATCAAAAGGCTACATGTCTCATTAAACCCAACATGTCATAAAATAAGTGAGTTTTCAAACTTCCCCTTTGATCCTGGAGGAAGTTTTCATCTTAGGTTAGTTAATGATTGGGTATGTGTTTACTTTCTTGTGTGTGTTGTGTCTTATAAGTGCTCATGAAGCACAAATGTGTTTTTTATTAGTTCTTATCTTGTGTGTTGTTTCTTCTTTATCTTTCCTTATATTTTTTGTATTTTTCAAGGCATTTTGTATGTAAAACCTACTATACATGTGAATCCATAGCCCAATGGACCATATTAGGCAACTGTTCATGGCATAACAAGCATGCCACCCTTGGGAAATTGCCAAAGATGTTGACCATTTTTACCTCAAGCCAAAATGGGTCAGCCCCCTATAGTCAAAATCTTGTATAGGGGATTTTTTAATGTTATAGAGTATGTTGTAGCTCATTTGATGTCATTTCATATGCCATTCTATATTTGGCCATATTCTAGATTGGTCCTTGTGTCATTTGGTGTCTTATGGGTCATTTTAGAATCATATATGCAAGTGGCATATTTTCATGGTGTTGAGTAGTTGTAAGAACAAGTTTGGAAAAGCCTAAGTTTACACTTAAGAAATATTTAAACTTTTGGCCTAAGTGTTAGATGACCTATTTATTTTAGAGAAAATTTTCCACACAAATCCCACAATAAAATTCTGAAGGCATTCTAATTCTCTCAAAGAAATTATTCTAAATATTTGTCTAAGGCATATTTACTTTAGACAAAATGTCCCATCAAATTTTTTGACAAAAGGTAAAAGACATAATTCTCTCAAATAAATTGTTCCACTCTATTTGGACAAGTGTTAGAATTATTTTGAGAAAATTATCTGAGACAATTTTCTTGAAGGCAAAATTCTTTTAGAGAATTTATCTTGAAGGAAAAAGGCCAAGTATAATTTTTTTGGACATTTTGTCCAAAAAAAAAAGACCATAGACTTAATTATTTCAAGGAAAATGATTGAGAAAAAATCCCAAAGGAAAATTATTTCAGACATTTTGTCCACAACAAAATGTCCACAATAAAATTTCTAACAAAAAGACTAAGGTTAAATATTTCAAGAAAATTATCTGAGATAATTTCCCTAAGGACATATTTCATTTAGATAAATTATCTGAGACAATCTTTTTGAAGACCCATTCTTTCAAACAAAATGTCTAAAGCATAAGATCATTGTCAAAAGCTTGAATTAATTTATTTCAAACATTTTATCTAATATAAAAGGTCCATAACCATCATTCTTTCAGATAAAGTATTTGAGACAAAATGTCTGAGATAATATGCCAATGCAAAGCTCCAAGTGAATTAAATATTTTTAGAGAATTTTTTTGTCTAAGCCTTTAAAATTAATCCAAGTGGGATCCCATAATGTTTATAAGCTCTCAAGGACATGGACCAAATTATCACAATCTCAAAAACTCATTAAGACCTCAAAATATTTAATCAAAATGATTTGGTCAAGTAAAAGGACCAGACCATCATCAGGATGTCATGGAAACTAGACTAAACTAGTTCACTTGGGAATTTTATAAATATGCTAAAAAATCCTCACATGACTATCAAACTATTCATGATCAAGTTCCTTAGTGTTGAGATCATTCTCTACAATTTTCATATCTCAATGAGTATTCTATCTCAAGATCTAAGCTTTCAAAGTTCATCTTGCTGAGTCTAAGGAACTCAACCATCTTGCACATCATATGGAAATGAGCTAGATAGCTTGCTTGTGTATTTATTATATTCACTCAAGAAACCATGCAAACCAAAATATTACAACACCATGGATTCCTTCATGACAAGATCATATCCTAGAATTTTCATGTCTGTACGAGCTTTTTATCTCAAGTTATAAACTTTTAAAGTTAGACCTGCAACACAAACTATTTGTGCTAATGTTAATTTTGAGCTCCATAAAGTAATCTTTTGGGTTCAAAATGTCCTTAAAAGGTTCAAATGTGATCAATATATAATGGTTCATATGAGTTCATAGGCTAACACTTAAGATCCAATGGTTTGCACTAAGGTTAAATGAGTCAAAAGGTCCTTGAATCAAATCCATTTAAAGAGATACAAGTTGGACAAGATCTAATGATGTGAATCAACTAAATACAGATCCAACAATTTGAGCTCAACTAATAAGGAGGTGGGTCCAAGAAAAATTTGATGGTCTATGTTGCATCACACATCTTAATCTAATGGTGCGAGATGAGTCAAAATGTCAAGGAGCTCAAGAGGCCACCATGTGACACAAGCACATAGGTTGATAGACTGACAATATGATCCTAAGATCAATACATGATTGATAAGTGGCATGAGCATGTTCTTCATGGTAGGAAATCAATGGACCACTTTTATTCATACTAAGGAGATCAATAACACATAAAAGGTCAAAAGGTTAAGATATGATAGTGGGGATTTGAAAGGCCAATGGGAATAAAGATAACTAGGAGCATTTTAATTGGTCCAAGTTAGTTTTCAATGGATAAAGTTAAGCCAATGACTAGTTTTTGACAGAAGTAAACAAGGTCTTATAGGGTCAATCTATCCACCATTAGAGCTTGATAAAATGCCAAGAATTAGATATAAGCATGCAATCAAGTATAGAGAACATAAAGGGATGCCATTAAAGCTAAATATGGGCTTGTGGGATGACATTTTGTATCATGTAGGGTTATTTATATGATTATGTTCACCATTTTTAAAGAGGATCCATGCATATGATGAATCCTTAGTTCTTACAAAGATAAAGTGGGTCTATTTGGACCTATTATAATCAAGAGAGGGGCTATATAGTCTATAGGTCTGCATTAATGTGACAACTATAGGAAAACCAATAATCTAAGATTGATTTCTATCTATAGTGGACATATGAACATGGGGATAAGCTTAAACATGATCCAGTTTGAACAAGAGATATCATTTTAAAGGATGCCATAGAATCATACATGTAAACCTCAATGGTTCCATCTCTAGGACCAACTGCATGAAAGGGACCCTTCTTTCCACTTTTTCTTGCCATGATAAACCAATTAGGAGTAGTTTGACAACAAGATACAATTATAATAGATGGATCCTATCGTTATAACTGCATTGATGTTAGAACTTATCTCAGAATCACTTGATCCTATCATTTTAACTTTATGTAGCATCAGTGAAGGAATAATAAATGGTTACAACTACTCAAGATGACTTAGATCAATCAAGAAGTTTTAAAGAAGCATACTGGTAGAAGAAGTTATAACTATGGTTCAAATGGATTTAAACTCATTTTATTCCCCTTTGGACTTATTTTTACCCCCCTCTCTCTCAAATTCTATAAGTATCTACCATTTTGGCCTTTGTAAAAAAAGTTCCACTTCATGTATGGCAAAGCCCTATTAGAATGATGTCATATTTTACTTTTGAACAATAATGCAAACTTGATTTTAAGTTCTTAAATAATTGTCTAAAGGTTCAAGTGATGTATGGTGATAATTATCTATCCTTTCTTTCCTTATCCTTTCATATTTGTACATTAGTTCTTATTCTAGCAAGTCATATGAAGTTTTGTCAAGTGTACAAGCCTATATTTTAAGTTTACAATGAGCCTTAGTGTCTATAACTAACCTAAAGTTAATTTACCTTGGATAAATCTCATGCATCTTACCTCTATATTGAAATACTTAGGTTAGAATCCATAGGACTCAAAAGTTAGTTTGTGTACCTTATTTTTTAGTGTAGGAAATTATGATGGTCATATGGATGACATCTTGATGTATCACCTCCTTAGATTAGGTTCATTTCATGAAACTTCTAACTCTTTTACCCATAAGCAACTAGTTAAGTAGGTGTGAGCATTTTAAGATACATCATGATAGCTAATGCTTAAATCTAAATTCTCACTTCCATTATAAGTACACCCACATACATGAAAGTGTTCTCATGTTGCCCAAATCTAGAAGAGGTTTGAAAACCCTCTTCTAGGATGCAATATTAGGTTAAAAAATTATTCTAATAAACTTATCCAATTATATTAACTAGATTGATGCTAGGACCCAACTTAGAACAACTTCATCTCACCATTAAAACCATCAGAGAACATTGAGAAAGGAATAATGTAATTGTGCAACCACATGATTTAACCTGGATCAATCAAAAGGTCTGAATGAGCATAATTTTTAGAATCAATTGTAACTATTTTTCAAATAGAGTTGAGCTCTTTGATTTATCTTTGAGTACTAAATTATCTCTCTTTGAAGGCCTTTTATTCTATAAGTATAGCCTTTGAACTATTGATTGTCATCCCTCAGGTTGGTACGACTAGACTTTGCTATAATTTGTATTATGTACCTCTTTGAGTAATGAATAAAGTATTTTTGTAGTTGTTTACTAATCTATGATTAGTGTGTGTATTTGTCTAATATGGAAAAGTGGTTTTCATCTTCACTTTATAGGTCTAGGTTCAACCTAAGTGCTAATAAAATTTCTTTCTGGTCATCTAAAGTGTCTTAAGTTTGATGTCTTAGGTGTAGAGTGGATAATTGACAGTAAGTGATTTCAATCAAGACTTACCCTCATCACCCTCTAACCTAAGTCCATCAAACTAACCTCTAGGTAAAACACTATTACTTGGAAATCATTGTAGACATTGCATTAGTTTTATTCATAGTCTATTAGTGTGTTAAGGATTTCAATCTTGAGAGTGGATCCTTGAACATTTGGTACATCACCTTCTTTAGAGTAGGTTCTATTCATGGATTCTCTAACTCTTTTCACCATAAGTAATTAGTTGGTATTAGGGAGATTGCCATTAAATCTAGAGGCTCATTTCCAATATAGGTACACCCACATACTTAGAAATGTTCCCATGCTACACAAATCTAGAAGAAGATTGAACAACTTCTTCTACGATGAAATATTTGGTGACAATAGGTACATGTTCAAATATCTCACATACCAATCAAAAATATCATAGAGGTTTTCAAACAATTGTTTCACATAAGGGCTAAGGTCCACACATAATAAAAAAATAATAACTAACTTATCATGAAATAAATTAAACAACATTGAATAAACATAGAAAAAGTGACACTAGTCTATTCCATCCATATGTATCAATGTGATATTATAGTAAAGTAGTGTATCCATATATCACAATTCAAAATATGAATGATTATAAATACACTTATAAGTTATGTAACTCAACATTACATTTGATGTCATAGATAAAAAGAACATGTTATATTGTAACCTAGAGAATTAGATGCCCTCAACATAGGCATGGTCATTGGGTAGAATAGAGTCTAACATCTAATTATTAATGTATTATGTATGTCTTAATTTATACTCATATACATTTTGAAATACACACACTTATATAAAATAATATGTTATATAAAATATATGTGACAAATAACATCTGTAAAGAAGTAACTAGCATGTCATGTCATGCTTAGGACCCAATTTTTTATTTTAAAAAAATATATTAAAGGATTTTATATTTTTTCCATATTTTATTTTTTTATATTTTTTAAATATTTGATTTTTTTAGGATTTTGATATTTTGGAAAAGGAAACTAACCCATGATCCCATCAATGGGATAGACATAATGTGTGCTTAGATCATAGAGTTGGAGAGTGACTTTCCATGGATGAAAAGTGTTACATGGCGATGCATCTAAATCTAAGAAGGAATCAAGTGTCATAACATAATTATCATGATAAGTGTGTATAGTATATTTTTTAGGATATGAATCTCAAGAAGGTGTAGGACTTGGGAAGTCTATTATACAACTACATGTGTTTGTTGTGGAACATATTTAAGGACACACTATATAATATTTTGATTTATTGGAACCTTGAGTAACTATTTGGTATGAAGATTTCTACTTAGGAAGGTATAATTTTTTCCTTTTAGCTAATTGTATATAAATATTTTTTATAGGTGTTAAACTGATTCCATGTTATGCACTTGAATGGGTGGAATGATTATCTTTGCACTATGATTTTGAGTAGGTTCCATAATTTTATTTTTATGGTTCTCTTGAATATGTGTCATAAAAAACTTTGGTGGTGGTAGGGGAGGAGGAGTTAACATTAGCTATAGAGTGTACTCATATAGAATGCCTTGAAGTTTGACCACTTGATCAAAATATATGTACTTGAGGCATCTATGCATTGTATATGTTTCTATATTGAGTTTATATATCCATGAGTGTCTTAATAACATACTAAAGACCCTTATGATTGGTATAATAGAGATAGATTTTCCACTATTTCTAAACCAAATTAGAGAGGTAACATGATATGGCCCAAATTATTTTGTGTATGATCATCAAGTGATTTAAATATTATTAATGCAGATTGCATATCTTTCTCTATGTATTAAAGAATATAAAGGAATGTAATTGTACATTAAATTTCACTTGAACCATTGTCAATCATGACACTATGGATAAGTTGTTTGTTGATGTAATTGCAAATAGAAAGAGCATGCCTATCTGAATCATCATCATTAATTTCAATATCATCAAATGTGATCACTAGACATTGTGCTAATGTCCCTATAAATATACTAAAAATTATATCTATTGGATCCCCATATGATTGTGGAGGAGGATGTGAATTTCACACATGATATACTTATGAATTATATATATTCTCTTTTGAGCCATGGTTGGAAAAATGATTATTGGATTTTTTTAGCTTTGTATTATCATTATGCTATGTCTAACTTCCTTTTTGGGCATACTTAACTCAATATTATCATTATTGATAATATCATATATTTTATTTCTTAACATGTAACACTTATTTTAGAGTGTCTAATGTATCTATGATAGTCAAAATATGCATTATTGTTTGTATCCATAGGAGTACAAAAGGTCAGTGTTTCCTTCATTTGTGAAAATATCAAAATCAAAGAAATGAAAAAACAAACTTAAGCCTAATACCTTATGATCCAAATCAAGGATGAGATAAAACCAAATATGAAGATAAAAACATGAAAAGTATACCTTCCTTTGTGGATTATTCACCTTGTTGAATGTAAGCAGAAGGTAGCTTAGAATGTTGTATCAAAGGGTCTTTGGAAATGTCATCTTTGAAGAATGGATTATCTCCATTTGATAATTTTGAAGAGTAGTTGATAAAAAGTAGAATTGATGCACAAGGTAGCTCTGATAACTGATAAGGCTTCATTATGAGTCTTGAACATGAAATATGAAGAGGGATGCCCCTTCATTTATAGGAAAAATGACTGAATGTGAACCCTTCATATTGTATCTTAGATGAAGGGTGGATAATTCACCACAAATAATCACATGGATCACCAATATGGGCCCTTCATCTTTTCCAAGATGAAGGGTGGAGTATCTTCCTCAAAATATCCCAAGGGGAATTCATATGAACCCTCCATCTTGCATGAAAGATGGAGGGTGGAGAATGCCCTTCAAAATGCATTAAAATGTAAAATATGATCTCTCCATATTAATTTCAAGATGTAAGGTGGATAATAATCCCACACAATTTGCTTTTGATATTGGAGATGGGGTCATAAAATAATATGACATGGCATCTTGATATTATTTTGGAAGGGAAGATTCTCTTTGAATGAGGTGGAAAAGGGAAGAATAAGTAATTCAAATGAAATTATAATTCCAAATCCATGGAATTATAATTATAAATAAGATTAATTAAACTAAAATAATATTTATTTAATGAATATATTGTGATACGAGGGCCCTCCATCTTGTCTCCTAGATGGAGGATGGAGAATGCTCCTTGGAAAGTGGTGAAAATGAGGGAGAAATTAAATTAAATGAAATTAGAAATTCCAATTCCATGGAATTTATAATTAGAGGAAGGATTGATTAAACTAATCAAAATGATTAATTTAATTGATATGACACAAATATGAATGTTTTTATTTGATTGCAATAAGAGGAATTGATTAATTGACCACAGAGATGGAAATGACTAGTGGTGATGATAAATATGACCAAAGTGGTAATTTAATGATCAAGTATGGTGAATTTACCCATTTATGGATTCGATAAGGTAAATTTGAACTCATATTATTGGAAAAAATTAATAATTTAGGATGAATAAATGAAATTAGGCTAGTTTGTGTATAATTTATGGGAAGTCATTCTGTTTTGTAATTTTGACATGTAAGGTGATTAAAATAGATTGTTTACATTGTCAAAACCCTTAGGTTAAGGCTTTGTTAAATAAATCTCAAATGGATGAGGTAGAGATATGATATTAAAATCAATTAGTTTTTATAAAAAAATGTGAGGAGGTTGTGTTAATATTGTAAATTATCTCCTTGGTTAAAGTATCAATATAAGCTTGCTCAATGGTTACAATATCATTTTAACTTTGAATTTTGCTTAATTTTTGATTTCATTAGATTTGAATTTGTAATTTGGATTGCTAACTTGACATTTTAAGTAGATAAAGAACTTGGTGCAAATTTTAGCTTATTCAATGCTAAGATCTTGACTTCTCTTTATTTGAATATATGACATAGCTAATCAAAAGATTTTAATTTATCAAACATGATTGATTCATGGAGTATTGCTATAAATATTTGAGTGAAGATATATTAAAATTAATTATCTACCATAGATTTTCTCATCTTATGTAACATAGTCTTCTATTAAAGAACATATTTAATGATTTTATCATTTTACCATTTTTTGAGTTTATAAATTTGTGTATGGGATAGCTTTTCATGAATATTTATTGAAAAGTGTGCTAATAATTGATTTTATAATAGGTTGAATGCTCTAAATAATTGATAAGGGAGATCATAAAATAACATAGAACATAGTATTTGAGACTTCTTGTAAATATACTGGCGAGTAATTTGTCATTGTAATCATAGTCCAAGCATGCTACATGCAATGAATGAAGATGTTTCTCAAGATCACCGTTTCCCTCATAAAGTGGTAGCTTTGGAGTTATAAAACTAGTTATTTTTGGGTAAGAGGTTATCTTGGGTGTAAATGATTATGAGGTTGAGTATAAGAATACATTAAGTGAGTAGTTTTAGAAACACCATGATATAATTGAGATACTTTATCATGTAAGGTTAAAATAATTTTATCAAGAGAGGATGCATTATGATAGGTTATAAGTGGACCTTGTGTAGTGGCTAAGGGAGGTGTATGTGATGCCCTTGTATAAATAGGCATGTGAATCAACTATATTTTAGGTGTTGACATAGGAATATAATCAATAATAGTAATGGAATCATTTGAAGTATAAGTGGAAATTCAAGCCAATTTATTTTGCTCATCTCTTTCAATGTATAGGAATGCATAAATATTATGTGGGTTTACATTATATCTAGTGAATTATTTGTCAGTAACTTCATATTATTTATTTGTATTAGATTTATTAGTCTCAATAGTCTTGATAAGGCCATCAATATGATGTGGATTAGGATTTCTAACATTTTTAATGTATAATTTATCCTGTTCCCAAGTCATGATATATTTTACAAAGATATGTGCTAGCGGTAATAAGGTTTGGAATTATATGTTAGTCAATCTAGAATTTTTTATGATATTTGGGTTGAATCCAAATAAAATATTACAAATTAAGATAATATTCAATGCCAAATTCCAAAATATGTAACCAAATGCAATTGTTACTATTGAAATGTGAAACTTCAAAATTTTGAAACAAGGAATAGGGGTGAAACTAGTTAAGGGTGTGTTTTCTTTGTAGGATCTTAGGCATACTAATCCTAGTCATAAATAGTGAAAAATATCATGAAGGAATTAGATACAAATGATTTCACTATTATCATAGCTGACTATCCCATCTCTAGGGTATATTGAGAGTAAATTCCCAAGGCTAATCTCTTACCAGTGCACTAAAATAATAAATGAATGAAGGATTATTATGGTTTAAAAATATAATCCTAAGAATTTTTGATATACCATGAGGTACATGGAAACTAGAATATATGAATAATTTTATCTGATGGATTGAGTATTAGGGCAGTACCCCTCACATCATAGCTCCAAAAAAGTTGATGACCTCTTTGCATATAGTAACAAATCCTATGATTTTTAAAACTACCAAAATAAAATTTTAAGGAAAAATAAAGACAAAAGAAAGTTAAAATTTAATAATGAAATAAAAAATCAAAGTCTCAAAAATAAATATTCAGGTTCACCAATATGTTTTACCCTATTTTTGATAAAATAAATAAATTGGTTGTGTTTTAATAGGTGTAAAACTAGAGAATATCATAATGCTAAAGATATAGAATGTTAAGATATTATGAATTTGAAAAATATTAAATATGGAAAGTTGATATTTTTAGAAAACATTAAGAAGGGATATACTAAGATTCCACACACACTCATATTGACTATTATAAATATCTAACAATGAAAATCAAAATAATAGGTGAATTCACATGCTTAGGAGTAAAATTAGAAACATAAATATAATATGGATAGGTTTATTATAAGTTGACTATAGTGTAATGCATTTGATTTTGTTGACTATGGATTTGACCCAATTGACTATGATAAGTAAATGATAGGAAAAGGAAAAGAAATTAAAATTATGGAAATGATAGATCAGAGGCATAATTAGTGGATATCTCTAGGCATGATCATTGTAAATGGATAACATTACAATACACTCATGTCAATTGAATGTGGACTTGTCATGGTTGACTGTGCAAAAAACCTAATCACTACACCTATTGTACTTTTATCTATTGACCAATATGAGACTATGCACTTTTAATGGTATTATATATAAATTATTATGTTTATTATCTTACCTTAAAAAACCTAAGGTCACTTTGAAAGCTTGAAAACCCATAATAAAAGGAGGGGAATGTAATGGGCTAAGTTGATCTCAACCACCCCCTTTATGATTGATCACTGCATATGCATCCAATACTCTGAGGTAAATCAAGCCCACATAGTTCTCCCACCTAGAATGAATGTGTAATGGTTCTTATTTGACTATATGTATTCTACTAGAGAATGGATTTGATAATTTAAGATGATGGTTCTTCACTTTATTTAGAAGGATATTGACTTGGATTATGGATACTCCTTCTGAGTGATCTTGAATTTGGAGATAATAGGGTAGATTTGATTAATGTGAATAATTATGTATGCTTGAACAAGTGAATAGAAATTGGAGATAATGACATGTATTTATAGGCCAATATTTATATAATTTATTTTATCCAACGATGTAAAATGTGAGAGAAAACCCAAAAGATGCATGTCAAATTTAGAAACTAGCTATTATTTGGCATGAGATGCAACTATTATAAGTGGATAGTAGTGTAATGTACTTTAGTTCACCTAAAACATACCTATATAGAGGCTCAAGGACACTTGTCCTAAATTTAAGATAATCTTAAGGTTATTTTAGATAGCTTGATAATTTTACATCAAGAGTTATGTGTAATGGTAATAGAAAATAGAGGGTTAAGCTTTCATATAGATGAATGGCTTAGAGGAATGGAAAATAAGAGTCATGTAATTTTACACAAGTCATGTGGTTTAGAATGTGTCAAGAATTAACATGTTCAAGTACTTGTGACCAAATTTATGTCTAAAACATGTCATCTAATTAAAAAGTAAAATTAAATAATCTTAAATATTTCATATCCCCTAATTACAAATTAAAATTAGACAATCCTAAATCTTACATGTCACATATTTTCTCTAGTTTTAGAATTAATTTTTAGATTATGGTAAATAAATGGGTTTTAAATTTTCCCATAACTTGAATAAAATGACTAGACACAAACAAAAAACCTAAAAATAAATAAATTAGGCCCAACTTCCCACAAAGAATAAAATAAAAATAAACATAGTTATGCCAAGTTTTAGCAAAGGATCCCATAACAATCAACAAAAATAGATAAAATTACCCTAAAATTAACTAGAATGGAATACCCCCCTACTTTTTTTTATTAATGTTCTTAAACTTATTAAGCTTGGTGCTAAAAATAATAATATCCTTCTTGATTTATTTGTTCTTTTTATGATCCCTCTATTCATCTTGCTAGGAAGTGCTTTCATCCTTCAATTATTTCCTAGGGTCCTCCTTGTTATCAACCATCTTAGCTTTCTTACTTTTCTGAGTGCCCTCACTACACTACTTCTAAGAATCTTCCTATTATATTAGCATTGGAATGATATTTCATGAGTGAATCTTCTAGTTATGGATTAGGCATGTAAACAATATTTTTCCACACATCTCCTCCCCTCTTGCAAAATTTGGCCTTAACAGGGATATCATCCCTAACACTTTTGATCTCAACACTAATGCTCCTTAGATCTTTTATTTGGTTATTAGGTATTAAATCCAGGCCTTACAATTTATCCTTCAATAGTTTTAAAATTAATTAATTAGGCTTGATTACTTATTTGAATATATTATTTAGATTAGTTAAAATTATTTTTTTAATTTTTCATTATTATAAATCTATTTATCAATATTAAATTTTGGTGAATCCTTGCTCTCTTAGGCCTCTTATAATGTTAGATATTGTGATAGATTTTAATTTGTTTGGGTTAATTATTTAACATGATACTTTAGGGTTTAATAAAATTTTTATTTGTTGTGCCCTCCCCAAGGTTAGTTATTATTTCATATAGTGTCAAACCTAAACTTATCTCATTTTTCTAGGTTTAATTTTACTGAATGGTCTTAAATCCAATATCCCTAGTTTTTGGATTATGGTAAATAAATGGGTTTTAAACGATCCCATAACCTAAACAAAATGACTAGACACAAATAAAAAACCTAAAAAAAAATCAATTAGATCCAAATTCCCACAAATAATAAAAATAAACATAGTTATGCCAAGTTTTAGCAAAGGATCCCATAAAAATCAACAAAAATAGACAAAAATACCCTAGAATTAACTAGAATGACATACCCCCCTAATTTTTTTTATTAACATACTTAAAATTATTAAGCTTGGTGCTAAAATAAATAATATCCTTCTTGATTTATTCATTATTTTTATTATCCCTTTAGTCCTCTTGCTAAGACCCTCAGTGCTTTCATCCTTCAATTATTCTTAGGGTCCTCCTTGTTATCAACCATCTTAGCTTTCTTACTTTTTTGAGTCCCCTCACTACACTACTTTTGGGAATCTTCCTATTATTTTAGCATAGAAATGATCTTTCATGAGTGACTCTTCTAGTTATGGATTAAGCATGTAAACAAGATTTTTCCACACATCTCCTCCCCTCTTGCCAAATTTGGCCTTAATAGGGATATCATCCCTAACACTTTTAATCTCAACACTAATGCTCCTTAGATCTTTTATTTGGTTATTAGGTATTAAATCCAGGTCTTATAGTTTATCCTTTAGTAGTTTTAGAATTAATTAATTAGGCTTGATTACTTATTTGAATATATTATTTAGATTAGTTAATTTTTTTTCACTATTATAAATCTATTTATCCATATTAAATTTTGGCAAATCCGTGCTCTCTTAGGCCTCTTCTAATGTTAGATATTGTGATAATTTTTAATTTGTTTGTGTTAATTATTTAGCATGATACTTTAGGGTTTCATAAAAAATTTATTTTCTTTCCCTCCCCAAGGTTAGTTCTTATTTCATATAGTGCCAAATCTAAACTTATCTCATTTTTCTAGGTTTAATTTTACTAAATGGTCTTAAATCCAATATCCCTAGTTTCATTTTGATTGATTTTATGAAGCCCAATTTTACCTTACATGTTTTATCCCTTTATGAATTTCTCTCATATCTATGATGAGCTTATGATCCAACTATTTATAGGAACATAGTGTTATTACTATGATACATTGCTTATTGATGACTCACACTATGGATTTATTGACTAGTTTGATATAACATTTTGAAAAAAAAATGATTATAATGTGGACATTACATATATATTATCAATTTAAATTATGTTTTACTATTTCATATGATGAATTTTGGAGTGTTGAGATCATTTTTAAATGGATAGATAAACATTGTGTGAATTATGTGTATTGATTGATATTTCCCATTATGTATTTACTTTCAATTACATTTATATTGGATGTTTTTCTATGTGAAATGAGTGTAAAGGTGATAGGAATGACTGATATACATATATTAAAATTATATTAAGCATGTGTTAATAGTCCTTCACCTAAGTCAAATTAATATTTAAAATAATCTTGCAAATATAAATATGTGTGACGTAGTGGACTAGTTAGTGAGTTTTCTAGTGGTAGGACTTAAACCATTATTTATACCCCTCCCCCCTTACCCATGATATATATATATATATATATATATATATATATATATATATATATATATATATATATATATATATATATATATATATATATATATATATATATATATATGGTAAAGTAGATGAATGAGGTGAATCATGAATTATTTAAAACTTAAAAATTTGTATTAGGAGATAATGCCTCATTTATTGTGGTATGGAAAGAAAGTCTTCAATCTACTATGTGTTTCATTAAGCCTAGGAGCTTTAAGGATGGGTTGGGTAGGATAATTTAGGATGAATAATTTGGGGTTTAAAAATACCATATTAAAGGAATGAGATAGTGAAAAAATTAGTGAGGGGATTATAGGAGTTAATAGGGTTGAAATAGAGGCATGTTGTTCATGTGATTTTTAAAAAGGAGTTAACGACTTGAAATATTTTTGAGAGAATCCTTGAAGAAGAAAGAGGAAAAGTGTCTTAAATTTATTGAAATAAATTTATGGGGATTTTTATAAGTAAATGAAGATATCTCAATGTGGGGGGTTCCTATTAGAGATATTTTTGAATTTATTCTCTTTATCTTGATAGTTTCTTATGTATTTTCCTAGATTGTGCTTCAAGGAGTTTATTAAAAGAGGGATTTTTTAAGAAGAGGAGTAGCCTTGGTTAATAGGTGGAGTTGAGGTAAATTTACTATTATTATGTATTTTTTTCAGTTTTATTTCAGTTTTATTTTTTTTGTTTGTGAAATGGTATTTTCTATTGTTTGGTTAAGCCTTATTGGTTCGAACATGCTTGTAAGCATTAGGATGTAATTTGGGATTAGTTCCATTAATATTTTATTATCTCTTTGAGTTAATTTTATGGTTTTGGGATACTTTAGTTTTCTTATTTTTATGTGGATTTATTAATTAAATTTGATAAATTCATATTGACCAATTTGGCATAGCTTTATGTTGGGCATATGAAGAGTTAGAGGGTTGAAATCATGGGCATAAAAATATCTTGTGTAATAAGATAAGAGGTAAAGAGTGGGTTTTACAAGAAAAAATGGTTGAAAAAAACCTTCCCCTCACTTTATAGTGTTTTTGGATGGATTTTGTATAGGAAAGCTAGTGAAACCACCCCCATCTTATTTAAGTATTGTATTCTCTTTCTAAGTCTAAAAATTAAGGTTGTGGCATCATTATTCTTAAAAATGGGGTTTCCATCCACATTTAGTGTTTTATATTTCTCAAGTTTATTAATTTTTGTGTTCATGTATATCTTGTGTGTTTTGGCATGGGAGAATATAGAAAAAATGACCTTGGTGGTTTGTAGGAAGATCTAGTTGGAACCCTATTGAAACTATTTTTTATTTACTTAAAATTACTTAATTTGGATATAATATGTTTAAGTAATGAGTTTCTATATTGGGGTGTGACTAGTGTCCCCCACTTAGATACATCATCTGGTTGGAAGGTGAGAACATCATACCTTGGTTATTTAGAGACTTAAATTGTAGTAGGTCTTAGAAGAAACATTTAAAGTCTATTTTGAGTATTGGGAAGACCTATTTTTATGTAACATGTATCTCTTTTACATCTTTAAAAAAGTTTAATAAATATTGGAAATATTTTATAAATGTAATACTACTTATTTATTAGAAATTTTGAGATGTTGCCTAATCTTATGATGCCCTTGTTGTAAAATGCACTCCTTTATTTTATAAGAGTTTCAATGTAAAAATTGAATAAAGTGAAAGAATAAAAGTTGCATATTATTTATACTTGAAAGGAATTTTAAAGTGATCAATCAATTTTTTAATTATTATATATATTTATTTTTAAAAGTGCACAAATACTTAAGAGCTCTATAGGATTTAGTAAAAATAAACTAATTTTCACACTTGTATATATATATGCCTAAAATTCTCTAAAATAATTTTATGTGAAGATCTCATGATTAAAATATGTAGGAATTAAATAATTATATTTTGATGTATGGTTAATTTTATATCAATTTTCAAAGTTAGAAAATAAATCTATGTTACTATTTCTAGAAATATATTTTTGCGTTATATCCATCAAAATTTATCAAAAATAATTTAAAGATACAATTATGAAATTCTTTTAGTATACATGTAATATTTTTTATAATTTTATATTCTATTTATAAAATTAAAATAAAAATAAAAAAATAGTGGTGGGGTTTCTAGGTGTAGACACCTAAATTTAGTATTAGAATCTTGAAAACACCAAATCTGGCATACTTTGAAATACTTGGACTTTGAATACAGATTTAGATATTGTGCACACTTTTCCCTATCCATCTACCCATATATTATCTTGGTTAACCAAATTTACCAATACACATTTAAGATCACCCTAATTTGTGCAAGAATGGTATAGAATCCTAAATAAACTATCACCATGTCTCGAGTAATTGATTTTAACTTTCAAGATAGTAATTGAAATAATACAATAATTATGATTTTTAAACATGTGTATACTTATACTAATAATATCCATGATCACTCAACAAACTATTTATAAAATTGGGACATCTCCATTAGGTCAACCTAGACACATTTTCATGGGTTAGTCATAATAGGAAATATCAAAGAGTTGGTGCTATGCCCTTAGCCTATAGTGTGTATAGGGAAATGTGTGGATAATATGTATAGGAATTTATGAGGGCCTAGGAAAAATGCATAATTAAAATCCATCCACACAATAAGTTCTAGATTAAATATAGAGATTCACCATAAAATAACACATTATATTACACTAAAAAATATACAATTCCTATATGTACAACTGACAATGGTTGCAATAGAACATAAATATATAATATAATACATTTCCACCAGCTTTGGAGATGAATATAAGTTCCAAAATAACTTTATATAAGGATACAAAGGATTCTTATATAGTAAAATAAAGAGGTGAGTGAGATATTGTTATTAGTTGAGTGAAAGGTGGGGTATGATCATTCTCCATATTGTAATTCACCCTTCTCACACATTTGAGTATAAATACAACTTAAATAATATTATGCACATAATTATTTATTACATAGTAACACATCACCTACAATGGAATTTACATCAAGTGTGAAATTGGCACACACTAGCCCCCCTAAAGATCAACTTAGGTGATGTGGTAAAAGAGAAGAAATATTATGCTCAAAGTATGGGTCTAAGTAACTAGGCATGATGCGATACTAATGTAAAATAATAGAATAAAATAATAATAAAGATTTTTATGTACATTAATATCAAATATAATTAATCATCTAATAAAATAAATAATCAAACAAAATTAACTCAAGAATTTGTTTATTTGAATAAGAGTAACTATTTATATGTGTTCAATCTAAATGAAATGCATGGTGATAACTAAAGAGGGCTCATATTTTTTTTAAATTTTGAAATCACAAGAAGGGTTGGATGGAATATAGATATGGAATAAAATAAAATATATAATTATTTTTAAAATATAATTTTTTTTGACATAGAAATGCTCTGGCACAAAAATTAACTAGCCTCTGCATCCACTAGAAACTATTTTATATGAATTTGGATTAATAAATGAATTAACCTTAATTTAGATAAATTGAATATAATATAATAAATTTTTGTAAATGACAAGTTTAAAATAATAATGAATGATAATAACTAAATTTAAAAAAAGTGAAATGATTGGAAATAAGACTGACAATGAAAATGAAAGACAAACTTAGTTGAACTATCTAATGGTTGACTATGTTAACTGATAAAAAGTAAGAAATTAAATAATGGTGATTGTGTCTAAAAATTCCTAGAAGCTAGTTTTGTGACTATGGAAGGACATGAACTATAGATAGGGACACAATTGACTCCAATTATTGTCCATGTTGGTCAATATTTTATTTTGAAAAAAGGGATATTTAGGTCACAATCATGGGTGATAACTTGAGTTGGATATGTATGCACAAATTTAACCTTAGAAAGTGTGAAGAAGACTTGAAAATAGGTTATACAATTTTGAAAACCTATTAGGAAATGTAGTGATTGAGATACATGTAAATTAAAAAATGTTGCATGTAGTTGGGTTGAGCTCACTACAATCACCCCCATGCTGATTGAACACTGCCTACACATCCAATACTCTATGGATGGAAATCAAACCCAGTGTAGTTATTTCATTGATAATAATTTATTAAATTAATATCCTTTGACTACATGAATTCATCTATAATTGTCTTGAATACTTGATCATGATTTTCTTAAGGCTAGATAAAATAGGCTTTATTTGGTTGAGGACTGATTTTAGCGATCAAAATGAAAATTGGGATGAAAATAAAAATTGGGATGAATAGGTAACTTTTTATCATTATGAACTTGTGTAAATATACATAAATATTTAAATTTTCAAGTGGCATAATGAGATACTAGAGTGTGCCTTTATAACAATACAAAAGGGGAAACCACATTCTAGGAAGCCTAAAACCATGGAAGACAAGATAAGGGAAGGATTAGTTTAAAAAATTGAATGGGGGTGGGAAAAGGATAACAATTACCCATAGAGATAGGAATGCCTTACACTATTTTCCCTATTGGGTTTGTTGTCCCATAAGGAAACATCCAGATATTTAGATATGTGTTTGTCCTAATATATGATTAAGGACATTTTTAGCAATCATAACATTTATTTAAGGGATAAATGATGGTTTGACATATAAATAAGTATTAAATAGTATTTAGTATATGGAGAGGTGTTAAAATAGGTACTAATTAAGTTCACAATTTAATTAAGGATAAAAGGGGTAAAACTAGCATGATCAAGTATTTGTGACTAGATTTAGGTTACTACAATTGACCATATTTAATCTAGAAATGAAATTTATATATTAAAGGAAATATATACCTTATTGTGTAAGAATTTTTTTATATTTGAGATATTAATTCAATCATGAAAGGCACCTTAGCCTTTAAAAAACCCTAAAAAACACATGAAGTAGTTACTTTATTCTTTTGAAAAATAAAATTTGAAAAATCTTGAGTTTAAAAATTGTTTGAATTTTGAAATTTGTAAATGTTTTGAATTTAAAATTTGCTTGATCTTGTTTGATCCTAAATTTATAGATGTGGAGGATCTAAGGATAAAGGGGTATATAAATTATAATGCACAAGGGTGATAATCAAACCTATAACAGGCAACTAGATGCTAAATCTAGATATAACATATGATAAATTTATTAAACTAAGGCAAGAAAATTATATAATTTACATCTATTCTAGATATGGAAATGACAAATAAATAATGTAATTAACTAATTATAATGATAACACAATTCTATATCTCAAATAGGTAGGAATTCAACTAGAAGATGATCCTAGAATAGTCACCAAATTATAGATTGAGTTCCTCTATAGTCTCAAACACTTGTATCATCTTTAGATAGTTACACTGATGGTAGTGTTTGGGTTTGACACATATGTAATTTATGGAATACATAATGGAATATGATGCAAGTAAATGGATGCTTTTAGGTTTGTCTTTACCTTTTATTTGGTGCATTCATATTTGGGTCATGAATTGTTGCTCCTCATGAAACTACAAAACCCTAGTTATTCATCTTCATAGTGAACTTGGGAAAAAATAGGTTAGTGGGATCATAATGTTGAGTTGAACCCAAATATACCTATATAATTAAGCACTTCCTACATATCCAATACTCTGAAGAGGGACTTATATGATTTTAGTTCTCCCTTACATGTTGTCTTGTGTGTGAATCATGAAATATGTGGAAACTAAGTACAATAACGACCTGGCTTATACCTTAAAAAATATAGATCTTGGGCTGATACTTAATTACTTTAGACTTGTAGATGTGATGTCCCTATGACTGATATGGAAATATGATAAAATATGGAAGCTTTTCTCATTCAAATGCTTGATTGAATGCCTTTTTAAAGTTACCTAGTGAGTAGGTGAGAATGTTTTAGGTGTTCCCCCTGGTGGGGAATGAATGAGGATTGATATTATATTTATTATAATCCTTTTGGATAAATATATCAAATTAAATTAATTAGGATTACTATTAGGATATGTTTCATTTAAAAATAAGATGAATTATGGCATTGGACACTTATATCAAAGCAGGACACCTGTACTGATGTAGGTGTTTATCCTAGATGCAAGTGTCCAAGGAAAAAGAACATAGGTACATGATTAAAACTTATAGGGGAATAATATAATTACATTTTAAGAATTTTTGGAAATATATAAGGTATGTGTCATTAATATAAGACTGATAAAACTAAGATACAGGCCAAAGGGCATAAGATAGAGTAGATGTAAGACTTGTAAAAGTGAGAAAGGTATATAACTGAGAGGAACAACTAAGGTTTGAGTTTTCCAAGTGTATAAGACTAAGGTAATATATAATCCATAAAATAGTGTCTATATAACTTGAATTTTAAAAATAATTTAGTTTAAAATAAGAGTAAGGGAAGAATAAACCCTATATGTGTGAAAACCAATATTGATTTTATGACTTTGCCTATAGATGATGCTTCCTAGAAGCATTGGAGAATTAATGCCTCATATTAAGCACTTGGAGAAGATGGTTCCTTAACTAATCCATTGGATAATATTAGGGGTGATCAAATCCCAAATTGAATTTGCACTTTTAAAATATAAATTACACCCATTGAAGAACATTGAAATTGAAATTTACCTCTACTAGTATTTATAACCCCAATATGTGAAATGGGTTGAAATCCAAAATATATTCACACACATAATGCGATAGGGTAGTGAACCTCTAAGTTATGCACAATAAATCTAAACATATTAACCATTCTAAATGGCTTGTAAATTCAATTGTAACATTATTCCTAATTGCATGATCAAAAGATAATGGAGAACCATGCTCTTCATGTCCATATCTAGAAAAATATATTTTAAAAATGTGGCACAAATATGTATCATGACCCCATTGTAATTGTAGAATTTGAAATTGTATGTAGATGTTAATTGTAAATTTTATTTGAAACTTTGAAACCATGTGAATTTTTACTTTGATACTAAAATATAAGTGCATATTCATGGCATATTCACCCATAATATGTGTCAATAATTGAATTTTGAACCATCTTTTAACTTTTGAAACTGTACTTGTGTCAAAAATGATATTTTATCTTTGAAAAGGATTATCTCATGAATGAGAAGCCCACTAAAATGCAACCCTTTTGAGGTGATGTAATTGTTCCTAAAATTTACTCATATTATAATAAAATTTAACTTGTAACATGTGTAGTGAATATATCATCATTGAAAAATGTAGCATATAAAAAAAGTACGTTATCATAGTAAGATTTGAATTTCATATGTAACTCATCAAGAAAGGTCTATAGAATGTCTCAGTTAAGCTCATCAAATTAGAATTTGGAATTCATATATTATGTCAGTAGTGAATGATATGGATCATGACACTTATCAAACTAAATCAATCTCAACATGCACACACACTAGAAGCAAAAATTATACATCAAGACTAAGGGCTGCATTTAAGGGACATGTTCAAATGTCTCAAATTATATGTTTCACACATGATAGACATGAATAATGTCACAAACAAGGGAGATGTTTGAATTACACACACAAAAATAAAAATATCATATATATGTTCAAATAAGTTTACACACATAAGGGCCAAGGGCCCCACATAATATATAAATTACTTGTAATATACTATGTATAAATAATAACGTAAAAAAAGCATCGAACTAGAATTATAATCTACACTATGCATATAAAACGTGATTATATCCTAGCAAATATCATATTCATATATACAATTTATAAAATAGATATGTTATAAAGATAATTGTAAATTATATAAAGCTCAATAGTATAAGTGTCATGGATTGATAACACCTATATATATTATTTCCTATGAATAATATGTCCCCAATTTAGCAAGAATACTAAGTATAGGCAAGTCCAATACCTTAATCCTTGTAAATTTTGTGTCCTGCACAATATTTATGAATACCAATGAAATGCATGTGTGATATAGAATTAATATTCTATCTATTAATCATGATATGAGTAACATATTGAAAAGATGTAAACTAGATTTTTGATCATGTTTAGGACATATTTTTTGTTATTTTAGAATATTTTTAATGTTTTTGAGTTTTGAAATTTATGTTTTTTTTTGTATTTTTGTAATTCTAAAACTAACACTAGAAACTAGTAAAACAAAGGTGTCAAAAGTAAAAGAATTTAAAAAGATATGAATATTTTGAAACATGCATCAATGTTAGATATGTACTAAAAAATATTGTATGGCTATGTATGAGCAAGGTTATCCCACTGTATGTGAATTATAAATTTGGGAAATCTTTAGAAGACTAATATATATATATATATATATATATATATATATATATATATATATATATATATATAGTATTGATTGTACATCATCATTCTATCAAATATACACTTTTTGAAAGATGTAACATGTATTAACAATATAAATATGACAACAAATTGTTTTTCATGAAAAATAGTGGTTTTCATATTTAAAACTAGGTGAAAAATCTTAAAATTGGAAGTGTTATGGCTCTGTGTGTGTAATCATATAAAAGTGGTATTTAGATGCTAAGAGTGTTGATTGAGATATCTTATTCCTAGCTTATCCCTAAACCTATCGTAGATATTTTATCACACTTTTCTATCCATTATGCAAACCACAAACATCTTTTGTCAGCTCAAACACAATCCCAAAACAACATTCCCAAATCCCAACCCATTGTGCCCAAAAATATGCTAGCTAGACACTAACACCACATTAAGGACACTAGAGCCACATGGCGCTAGTGTCCCCAACTTAGTTCTAGTGTCCCTTTCCCTAACTCTCCCAAAAGAATATATTTTCAAATATGTGTCCCACCTAAGGTTAGCCTAAGTACATTTTATTATCCACACACGTTATGGATCACTATAAAGACAAGATGATTAGACCTCTATCCCTTAGATAGAAGATAGATGCAAAATGCCTATTCAGATAAGAAACAAGTTGAGCAAAATCAAGGCAATTGATCCCTATTATGCCCTATTTCTGCATATTACCATCTATAGCAACCCTAAGCCTATATTTTCAAAGATTTCAAAATCTCAAGCACACTCAAGGAATTCAAGACCACTCTTATTCTAGCATTCACTTACACTTGCACAAATCACTAGGTGGGAGAACTACATCGGGCTTGATCCCTCCTCGGAGTATTGGTATGTAGTAAACACTCTTCACATTAAGGTGTTGAGGATATCTAACCTATCCTACTAATAAACACAAATTTTTAGTTCATGCCATACTTACAATAAAGATTAGGGTTTTCACACTAAATCAGATATTCTAGGCATAATACCGAGTTCTAGATTTCATGCATGTAGAAATAAAACCCAAAAAATAGGAGCAATAATTTAAAGAGGAAACTAGCACCATTTTGAGGAAATTAGAGTAGCATGGTGCTACTATCTAGGTGGGGTGCTACTATCTAATAAAGAATTAGACCTAGTGACTCTATTGATGATGCTTAAACCTATCTAGAACCCAAATTTTTGAACCCAAATCTTCTATGAGAGTCATTTTCTAGATAAGTCTTTATTTATAAATATTTATTACTATTTTTAGGAAGGCAAAATAAGTTAGAATCCATAACAAATTAATGGTCAATTATTGCATAATTATTTAACTAATTTAGACAACTCAACCCTTTAATCTAACTTAGGATTTACATATTTAAAAACCTAAAAGGTTAAATCATTTGGTGAACTCGACTTACTTTGAATATTAGTTAAAAACCTAGTTTTGCCTAGGGTTTACCTTTTATAAATTTTATGCACTAAATTAAGGTTAAAAATTACTATTTTTATAATTTCTTCCATAACCTATCCCACTTAATCAATACCACATTAGAGTTTCATTTATTTAATTTAATTTAAATCTTTGGTTAACTTACCCTAATTCAAAACCCTAGCACTACCTAACCCTAGGGTATACATTTCTAGAATTCAGATTTTAGATTCACATATCTTCTAGTTTGTATAATCATGATTATAATGACATAATAAATTAACCATTTTTTGTTGTAAAGTTTACCACTTTCATTTGCAAGCTTGTTTCCTCTAATTCACAATAAACTTAGAAATGACACAGATACATGTATACATGATGCTTCATATCAACTAAAATGTCTTTCATGTTTCATTATTTATTTCTCCTATGTGCAATATAATCAAGACACTATTATTTAATCACATAAATAACTTATTACATCAAATGATAATTATATTAAATAAAATCAACAAATCTCCCTAGATGTATTTTGCTCTCTGGTCCATTCTAATTCTTTTCCTATCATTCCTAGACATATCAAAACATCATCGGCCTCACTTATCCATCCTTATTATTTATCACAAACATCTATCCAACATATTACATCTACTATTAGATTTAGGCTCTTGGTAAACCCCGTAGTCTAGGTTATGATGTCCTCATGTGGTCCTGAAGTTTGGCAAGTTTGCAATACCCATGGCTATAGATTTATGGATTAGAACATTAATTCTTCATGTAAAATTTTTATTTTAGATATTTTACATCACTTTGATACTTAGGTACCTTGCACATCCAAGCCCACATATAATGTCCCCATAAGGATTTAATAGAATAATGCAGTAATTTTTATTTTTTTGATATTTACTCCACTTATTATTTCACTAGATTACACCATGAGAGTATAATTAGTTATTTTAAACATACTAAAAAGCATATTAAATTTTTGTAAACACATAATAATAATATTTACTAATCTTTATAAACATATGTAAACATATAATAATAATATTTACTAATCTTTATAAACATAGTAAAGCTGAGTCTTCTTCCCAATTAGATTCCTGGTTGTGTAGGGAGATCATTGATCTCAAGAAAAAAGCGGAAACTTTGGAAGATTCTCTGAAAGCTGCTTGGAACAAAGTAAACAACATGGAAAATCAGTTAAGTGAGATCCCTGTGAAGCTCAAAGCTTACGAAAATAATCTATGGGAGTTAATTAAGGATAACAGAAAGAAAATGGAGGAAGTAACGTCCAACATTTGTGCAGCTGCTATCAATATAGGTAAAAGAGCCAATGAGGAGACCAAAGCACTAGAGGGTCCCAGTAAAAGGACAAGGCAAAGTTCTAGAAAGAAAGATACACAAAAAGGTGCTTTGCTGGAGGTTACCACCCAGGAAACTGCTTTGAAAGAAAAAGAAGCCATGAACTTGATACTGGAACTGGATGAATAATCTGGTCCTTCTTGTTGGTAAAGAAACTGGTACAAATCTTTGTTCTTCTTTTGTTTGATTTTGTTTGTTGTACCTCCAGACTTCTGTTTCTGGGTTTTGACCGGATGTATCTCTTATGGTTTCAGGACCATTCAAAACATGTTTTTGCTACTTCTCTGTAGTGTTTTTTAGGCATTGCCTGTGGGCTTTGTTGTTCTTTTTTTGCTCTCTGTAAAAGGGTTTCGGGGCCCCTTCAAAACCTGCTTTTACCTCTAATCTAAAACATATGTAAATAATCATAATATATAAGGAAAGTAATCATACTAAAATCCAGCCATGGTTGGTACAATAATATAACCTATGCTATCAAAGTATAATAATAATAATAATTAATTACATTTTAATTAGGCATGCTGACTCTATATATATAATTACAATAATAGATATAATGCTCCATGGAGCTCGATTCATACTAACTCATCTATCTCTGATAATCTTAAGTGTAGTTTTCAAGTAAGTATTGTAGTGGGGAGGGAGAGCATCATCCGAGCAATTTTCCACACCAACCATAGACCATTTATCCCCCATGCAATATCCCAAATAGGAAATGAACCTCATTTCATGGATGGGTAGATAGTGATGGTGTAGGAATCTAGAGAGACATGCTAGTACCCTATGTGATGTAATATTTTTACTACATGATGTGTACCATAGAGAAATATGTTCTAACATGATATCATAAAAACATGTAAATCATACATATGAAATGACAATGTATATCTAAACATTACTTTGGAAATTTTTTTCAAATAATATATGATCTCTAGGATCAATCAAATTCATACACACCACTTGATCATATTACTTTCATCTGGCATTGGTGATGCTAACTACGTCGGTAAAATCCATCTCTCTGCTATGTTAGAATCATCAATGCTAGATTTGGTTAACATATATTTATAACCACATTTCTAAGGAATGATTTTTTCATCATTTTTACAATATAATCTCACTTTATTAATGAATTATGATATTTTTTTCTCTAGAAAAATATAGTTATAACTAATAGGTTCATGCAATTATTTATACTAGCAAGTACAAACTCATATTAATTATGGAAATAATCACCATACATACATTTAGTCCATAAAAAATATTAATGAATCTTATTATATTATTTATCTCATAAACAATATCTATAACAAATAAGTTTATTTAGCATATGGGTATAATACAAGTCATTCCAAGAGTCTATTTTTCCTTTAGTAAATGTTAAGCACAAAATTAACGTTTCCATAACATAAAGTTCAAACCACTTAATATAACCAACATTCACAATTTTCATAAATATTTATAAATGTTCACTTATTCATCTGATTTGTAATTTAGGCTACATTCACATAGCTATAGTCCCCTATCCTTCAGGATTTCATAGCTTAACTATTTAGTCACTATTAAAACTATAAGTACACTACCTATTCTATAAATATACACTATATGCATATCAGAGGACCTATGTTCTCTTATACATGTATTCTATATATTTATATGATCATATTATATGTATCCCATTATATATATATATATATGTATACATATATATATGTATATATATATATATATGTATATATACATATATATGTATATATACATATATATATGTATATATACATATATATATGTATATATATATATGTATATATATATATATATATATATATATATATATATATATATAAAATTAAATCTACAGTTAACATTCTAACTACTAACATAACTTTTCCATTATTATTTTTAAAGCCTAAAATATAAAACTTACAAGAAAAGGTTTGAGAACAAATATAATTCTAGAACCCTTGTTTTTAATATTTAAAAATAGAAATAATGAATCCAACGAGGCTCAATTTTTATTCCTAAACTCATATTTCTATTATTTCTAAAACTTAAGTCATTTGTTCAATAATCTAAGTTATCAAATACTATGGTAAAAATAGTCAATAATTATCTTAACACAGTGAATATGATTTACTTTAAATATAATGCTCATGGTTTTAATTTACAACCATAATGTTTTTGACTCCTTATATTCATAGGTCACAAGTTGATTCACAATTTAAGACTAGTTTAAATAAAAACCACATAGTTTGATGAGTCCACACTATGACTCATTATAGCCACAATATACAATATTTCATAGCCATTAATATGACATTTAGATTGAGCATTTCATGTATCTTAGGTCTTATAACTATTCTAAAGTAGAAGATGAATACTTTCATCTCTTTAAGCTTATGTGCTTGATTTAGCATTCTTTACATAATGTTCTAATTATTTTCATGTTTAGTCCTCCATTTTTGATATGTATAGGTATTATAGCATCTAAATAAGAGTCTTGATATGATCTAATGAAGACAAGGAAGGACCTTAGTTAAAAACCTATCATTCTAAGTGAAGCTGTGGACTTTGCTAGGCATTCTATGAACCTTGATAGATAGCTATGGACTTTTATAGTTGAGCTAAAAATTTATATGGTCAAGCTACATATTTTTATAATCAAGCTACACATTTAGATAGTAAATCTAGGGAATCATCTAAGATATTTTTCCAAGGCATTCTAAAGGTTCTTAAAACTTTAATCCACACAAATAGAACTTTATTTTGCCTATGTTTTGGTTGTCACTAAAATATATTCATTTTAGTAAAATAATAGTACCATATAGTTCAATAATTAGATTATCATATAACATTTTATGACTTAGTTGACATATTTTACAAACAAATATAATTCACTATATTTTATTTTATACTTGAGTATACAACTATGTTTTTAACAAAAACCACCCGTTATTTGAATATAACTATTCCCTCAGGTTAATATTTCCTAAAATAGGATAGTATGCCATTTAAATTTAAAACCTCATTTAACCCTATGTTTTAAAATTCTAAAATAAAAATATTAGGATTTGGGGATAATGGGTTAGCTCTATGGATGGATGAGCCATCCACATGGTTAACCCTATATCCATTTGAAACTTTAATCTAAATCTTAGATCCTAAGTATAATAAATCATACATAGAATTTCATTTTATTATTAAATGTAAAAACAATACCAATCTTCTATATGCTCATGTCTAAAACTCTCAGTGCTTGAATTCCCTTAGCCTCCCTACTCTATGCTTTACTTTTCTATTTCCCACTTTTCTTCCTTTCTTCCCACAACTCATTATTTTTCCTCAGTGACCTCTTTTCATTCCTATTTTGCATGATACTATTCATGTTTATACAAATTTCATGCATGACATCCAATCTTCCTCTAAAATTCACTAATTCGTAGTTATCTTCTCCATTAAACAGACCAAAAGCCCTAATTTCTCACTCTTCAAACTTTCTACAATATTACAAAACTTTTTAATTTGTTTAGCAATTATTGCATGACCAATTTTCTATAATTCTATGAGTATATCCACTAATCAAGTCTATGTTAAATATCAATATAATGATATCTATACTTCTAATTTTTTAGTCTTATACATGAAAATCAAAGACTAGTTTTAGATTGGACTTAACTCTAGGTTAGCATTTTTAGGATAGTTTAATTTCCTTGGATATAATAAAACATAGGTAATTATATCTTTATCAAAAAGATAAATAAATATATAATTGATTCCAATAACAAGATAACTATTTAGTCAATTACTAGTATATATATAGGCTATATATATGTCTTATTTTTAATTTAATAAAATTTCTTATATTGATATTCTTGAATATCAATAATAGTAAGCTAAATGTTCAAAAATATTTTAAAAGACATACACTAGTTTATATATATAATAACAACTAGATATTTATTATTTGATTTACTCTCAAAAATCATAGACAAATATAAGTAAAGTAACCTCATGTAATCTTACTTCAACATCAAGTATTGAATCTATGTACAAATGCAATCACATACAAGATTATTCCACAACTACATACTAACATTTAAAACACACAAAATATAATATGTAATAATCCAAACACATAATACACATAAAATTTTTAATCTTTTGTGGTGTGTGCAGGGGTCTTATTAATTCCTTTATCATCCTTTAGTATCTCCATGTACACTACCCTCTCCGATGATGCTCTCCCTCCATCATTCTTTGAGGGACAGATTCTCCTACATCCATCTCATGACAAAAAGGTAGTTAGTCAAGTATATCATGATACATATAAAACTATGATATAACAACAAATGTAACATAATATTTATGTACATAATTCATAATTTGTCATCTCAAAATAATGAACTCATGAAATCTAATTAATATACATCTGTCACATAACAACATATGACTTACAATTTAGTTAAAAAGTAATAATAAATTTAACAACCATATTAATCTATAGATAATTAGGTAAATTAATTTATTGAGAGAATCATGATGTATCATCCTTCCCCCCCAAAACTAGTCATTGTCCTAATGACACTTATTCAAATAATAGTTTTGAATAACAAATTGAGTTTAACAGAATAAAAACATAGTATCTGTATGTAATGGGAAATGCAACATATATAGAAATCAATACTATCTCATACAAGATAGATCTTACTTACACTTCTGAATGGGGATATATTAGATAATTAGGGTCATGACCAATATGGATATGCTATACCTAATTGGGGGATCTCTTACCATAATAATATCACTAAGGAGGGTTCTAAAGGCTCCAATCAAGCAAAAATACACAATAATTCTAACTAGGTCCTATGTTTTTATAGTCACTAAACTAACAAGTAAAACAAAATCTAATTTAGTGCTCATCAAATATTGTGGCATAAAGTGGGGGTAATAAAAATTAAAAGTAAACATGCATAGAAGACATATACTCACATCAATGTATATGAAATCCTAATACTTGGAAAATAAGTACAAATACATTTCTATCTACTATTAAAAAGGAGGAACAAAGTTAGGAATACTTACCTTTGAATACAAACCCATAAAGCCTCAACCTCTCCCTTTCCCAAAGTGCTTTACAAGAGGTTGTTTTGGTATGTAAGGATGACAAGGATAAATCAGCTCTAGGCTGCACAACCTATCAATACATCCAAAATAATTCTCTATAAGACAAGATCCATATCTCCAAAGAAAGTATGAAACCCTAAGATTATTATTCAAGTAGAATGGTGGATAAAAAAATGTACAATATATCTTACTTCTTCTTATCTTCACTTAAAAATGGCAAAATGATTATGTTTATATAGGTGGTTGTAACCTAAACCTTTATAAAAGTTACAGATGACAAGGTCAACCTGATCAACCTAGTATCATAATTCACAAAAACTAACTAGGTCATAGATGAGGTTAGCGAGGGGCCGATCTAGACCCTAATAAGTTTTGTCAATAAGAATACAAGGTCAATATGGCTAACATAGTCATGTAAAATGTCAAAAGGGATTTAGGTTAGGAAAAGGGATAATGAAGGTTTTAAAGCTCAGGGTAATGGTTTTTATGAGATAAGTGTGTAGATAGCAAGTAGAAAAAGGGAAAAAATCCTATGAAGCACCAATGGTCTACCCACCCCTTTCACGGTGCACCCCTTAGGGTACGAACTTAAAGATATTGAGAAACAATGGTTATAATATGATAAAGAACATTAATAATTGATAAAAGTTTGAAAATATTATGTGTATACATATGCCCCACTCGAAGCTTATCACGTGTCATGTAGGTGAAAAAGGGGATGGTGCTTTGGGAAAAGAACATGATGACACATA
This sequence comes from Torreya grandis, assembly GCA_037957365.1. Classification (NCBI taxonomy): domain Eukaryota; kingdom Viridiplantae; phylum Streptophyta; class Pinopsida; order Cupressales; family Taxaceae; genus Torreya; species Torreya grandis. The sequence goes on from JARHVA010007890.1 coordinate 183,128, forward strand.
ATGTTGATTCTAAATAAAGTGAATTAAAGAGAAAATAAGATAAATGAAAGGATATAATTGAAAGACACATACCTTCACTTACCTTAGTGCTATGGATAAAGAAGGAAAACATGTCCAATATGAAGAACATTAGGTAAACTTGCAAAGACTAGTGAAAAAGAGAAAAAAATCAATTTTTTTGCAACATATGCATATAATAGTTATAAATTCACTATGACATTAAGATTCTAGAATATTTTATAGTTTGGAAAAATACTTAGTAGAAATAAAGATATGATCAAAATAAGGAATATGATGGCAAATTCATGAAAGGTAAATAATTTTGAATAGTAAATATAAATAGGATTAAAAAAAATTCAGTTGTTATTATTTACTATTATGAGAAAAATAGAGATTTGAGAGACCTAGTGAGAGCCTAGAGAGCCAGTATGGTGAGGATATAATAACTGAGATGGGGAGGATGCATAGTAATCACAATGAGTGAAACATAGGTAAGTAACTAAAAATTTCAATTTTTTGAGCTTTTTTATTTAAAATTGAGTGTTTTATATAAATTTGATAATTAGAAAAAATCTAGATAATAGAATGAACCTTATAAATTTTTTAGGGATACTAGGGGTCAAATGGGGTATTGGGTAGGAAGGAGTCAGAGTAACAAATTGCTAAGGCATTTATGGCAATTAGTCAAAAACTCAAAGTAATGAATGAACAAGGTCGACCAAGCTGACTTAGTTTGCAGAAGACAAAAAATTAGTGGGACAACTTAGTAGTAAATGGCTGACTTAGTTTGTTTAAAAGGGGGATGATATATTACTATGTGGATAACTTAGTTATTTCTAAAGTGGTTGATATAGTACTGTAAGGAAAAAGGAGCTGATATAGTACTATTAAGCCATAGGGTGGCTGACTTAGTATTGAAAAGGATGATGTAGTTTGGAATAGGTCAATTTGGTACAAAATGAATAAATGAAATCAAACTAGTTTATTTTTATGAAATTTGTAAGAATGTATTTCAATTATGAGTGACATGGAGATCTAATACATCCTTTGTTATTTGATATTTTTTAGAGATGTCAAAGATTTTGATAATTGGTTGACACTTCATGGTTACCTAATTTAATAGAGTGTTTGATAGATGTAGACAAAGCTAGATTTGTTGTATTAGGTTTGGGAGGCATCTTGGAGATGAGATGCATCCCACTAAGTGATAATCTCATTATCATATGCCTCAAAACATGGGAATGGTTGAATAATAATTTTTGATGGGTGGTGGATTGGGATACCATATAGGTAGTTATCATGTTAGAGGATGTTCTTGCATTTCTTAAACTGCCTATAGGGGGACATCAATGATCACATGGATACTAGATGATCAAAAGGAAAGATAAGCACTAATCTGATGGGTGATGTGCTCATATAAGATCTACTTGGGGCTAGGGGTGAGCTTGTTTGATTTGTATATTACATAGATTCTATAAATTTGGAAGGTTATGATTGGACTTGTGATAATATGGGTGCTGTCATAAGTTGAAAAATAAGGTACCACTATATGAGATAGCCTTATGTGAGTCCATTTTAGATTAGGGGGTACTCTATGAATTGGGGTTTGTCATCTGTGTTTAGCTCATGCATGATATGTATGGGATGATATATATAGGGTAGAAGACTATGGGACCAATGGTATTACTGAGCACTTGGATATATGAGAGGTTCCCAATGTACATCTAACTGGTTTACCCCATGTGGTTAGTGATCAGTCACCATGAATTATGAGATGGAGATAGGACTAGGTAGAGTAGGCCATTCCCCACATGCCAAAACTATATACATTCACATGAAGAGAGATCATGTGGCAGCTATATGCACATATAATGATTTTTTGGCTGAGTTAGGTGACTATGGTGCTAGAGATGGCATGAGTGTGGATCATGGGCCATTATACTTGGTGGGTAGAGTTGCAGCTAGTGGCATGTTTACTAGGATAGTTTGGACTCCCACACTAGTTGATCCTATAGTGGTGCCCACATTTTGGGCATGACATGTAAGAGAGATAAGGGGAAGATGAGGATGAGGAGTGATAGTTGAGAGACTAGAGATCAAACCATGGATTAGTTGAGTATAATAGTTGATATCTAGAGGGGGAGAGGGCATGGATGTAGATGTAGATGTGAAACATGTACCATAATAGGAGGATAAATGACCACCTTAATCACACCACCGATAGAGATGCCAGTGATAAGATTGAGTATAGAGGATGGTTATCCAAGATGACCCATTAATCAACCCATGGTAGAGCTGGTTGATAGAGGCACAATTAAGGAGAGGCCCAAGATATGCATGGGTGGTGCATCTAGGTTTTGATTTTATTGGGAGGCATACCATAGATGAGGTGATTAGGGGATGATATCATGGAGATATCATGATTGGAAGATGAGAAGATGGGGATATAGTGGTTGGTGACACTAGGAAAAGTAATAAATGTTGTAATTTTTAATTTTTATGATAGAATACTAGTTGTGTATGATGGTAGATAAATAGATTTTGAGATATATATGTGATTTGATATCTATTTGGTTTGACTTTTATAGATCTTACAACTGAGGAGATTAGATGGGGATGCCTAGTTATGGAATCACACCATGATATTTTGGATGGGGTGCTAACACCATATGACCCCACCACATTAGATGATACTATGGTACCATCTGCCCTAGCTCAAGAGGGATGGTTTAGACTAGGGGGAGGCCTAGAGGTAACTAGTGAATCTAGGTTTTAATTTGATTGGGAGGCATCCCACAGATGAGGTGCTTAGGGGATGATCTCATGGAGAGATCATGATTGGCAGATGATAAGATGGGGATATAGTGGTTGGTGACATTAGGAAAGGTAATAAATGTTGTAATTTTTAATTTTTATGATAGAATACTACTTGTGTATAATGGTAGATAAATAAATTTTGAGATATATATGTGATTTGATATATATTTGGTTTGACTTTTATAGATATTACAATTGAGGAGATCTGATGGGGATCCCTAGTTATGGCATCACACCATGATATTTTGGATGGGGTGCTAATACCATATGACCCCACCACATTAGATGATCCTATGGTACCATCTACCATAGCTCAAAAGGGATGGTTTAGACTAGGGGGAGGCTTGGAGGTAACTATAGACATGTAGGAATGGAAATCATCTACCAGTAGGGGTGGGAATAAGAGAGGCATAGGTTTGGTAGGCCTTAACTCAGGAGAGAGATGTGCATATGGCTACCACTATCTAGTTGGGATAGGTGTAGGCCTAGGTGGCCAACCTATATAGATAGGTAATAGGGTTGAGATCTCAGACAACCTCATTCCAGTGCACTATATAGAGGGAATAATTCAAGGCATTTATGGGTAGTGTGGCTACTCCATAAGATAAACATGATGGGTCCCAACCATAGATCTAGAGTGATGTATTTTTGTACTATTTGTATTAAAACACATTATATATAGAGAGATATTCTATTTTTATAATTGGATGTTGATCTTATGGGTTATATTTTGGTTGTGGTTGTGGATGCATTGATATATTTATTTCTAGCACATGTATTTTTCTTTTGTTGTTTATGCTATAAGAAATATATGTGTGGTGTTTACTTTTCTATAATTATGTAGTACACATGCATGGTTAAAAAGAAACCAATGAAAAGTCTTTGGAAAAGTATAATTAATTAAAATAAATGTACTACACACTATTTTATGATGGTAAATGTGTAATAACAAAAGATGACTAACTATAATAAAACAAAAATGTGGTAAACAAGAGGGAAAAATGTTTTTAAACCATGAAAAAATATTGACATCAAATTAAAACAATAAAAATCACACTAAATCATGTTGGGAAGTATAAAAGAAAAATAAAATTGGTAAAATGGTATTAAATTAATCACACTAATTCAAGTTGGGAAGTATGAAAAATGTAAGAAAAATGGTTGGATTCTTACATGCAATCATAAAATGAGAAGATAAAAGTGAAAGATTAATGAAGTACACATAAAACATACTAAATCAAGATAGGCAACATGTTAATGATGTGTAACTCATAATCAATCACATCTTATTAATAGAACTGGTTAAGATCTACATAATAAAATATAAAAATAATAAAGAGAACATAGAAATAATAACAGAGTATAGGAAATATTCTAAACACACTGATAATATTATTTCTCACACTCTGATATAAAACCATATGGGACATTACATATTTATAGGAATATTATTCCTATAATCATGGAGATTATCTCTCTATCAATCTCTCACACAATCCCTACAATATAACAAATAAACTACGTTCATAATATTTTTGTAACAATATTATGACTACCCAAATATAACTCACAAACTAATATACCATTTACCGCTCTAAAAATACTGATGTAAAAGCTAATATAATAAAATAATCCCTAACATCCCCCCCTCTTAGTTTTTACATGGTGAAAAAATATTCACACTCTCACCTGTAGTATGTTCACCTTTGTGGCATGCCCTATTTGGATCATGACCTTGATACAAAGAAAATCTCACTCATTCCATAGTTTTTGTTAGGTTTAACACAAACCTTGACATGAACAAAAACCTCCTTCTATCCACTATTCACCTCTGATGGTTTTCTAGATCTACCACAAACCTTTTCAAGATCCATGAAATGACATACATTAGTGCTTTCTATCCTTTCACAATGTTTTCACATTAGGGAATTATGTTTAAAATTTACACACAAATTACATTATTTGAATAGACATGTACTTATGTAATTATTAAAAAAAAACATAATGGAAATAATGAAAAACATACCACACATAATATGTCACCAAATCATTATGGGCCCCATTATTGATGACTAATGAGAGGCTCTGAAACCTCCAGCCTCTATTTCCTCCTTCCTCCAATTGAATAAGCTACTTACTCAACAAATATATCAATGAAGCTTAGTTGTATGTAGATTTTAAGGATAAACCCCCCATAAAACTAAATATTTTTACATTTGACTTAGGACATTAGGGTCACCTAAAAAGGCATCCTTGACATACTTTAAAAATGACTTCTTTTGACATATGGACACTTTGAATTTTTTGACTTGACTCTTTTTAACAATAATGATTTTTACAGACATACATTATCTTGGTCTCAATGATAAAATGACTCATTATTATTTTTAATTTGAATTTTTGATATAAATGAAATTTTAATAATAACCCAATAAAAAGACTTTGATACAACAGACAAGACTATAATTGATAAGTAGGAGGTATTTTCCATAATGAGTTAAATTATGATATTGCTATCAAGATTCAACTATGTAGTTTTTTGATTCAATTTCATTGACCCATGTTTCATGAGTAGTGGTTAATCATGCTTGATTTGGAGTATTACTAGGATGGGTGACCTCTTGGGGAGGCCCATTGCTTTACCCCTGTGAGCATCACCTAGATGCAATGAGTGCTAAGTGGACCATTCATTCTCATGAGAGATGGGTTCATGTGAACCGCTACTCATGAAATATGGGTCAATGAATTTGAATTGAAAAATTACATAGTTGAATCCTAATATAAATATAATAATGCTATAATTATAAGAAAACTAAGACTCTAGATACAAATGAATAACACAATACTAAATCAACTATAGATTTAAATGAAAAAAATCAAACCTAAAACTAAACATCAAACTTAAGTCTATACGTATTTTTTCTAAAAACTATATTAAATTTAATATTAACATAGAATCTATTATAAATAAAACATGTTTGTGATAAGATGAAAAACCAAATGACAAATATTTATGATGTATCTTTTCATATGACATGTTGATTTGTGGTCTATTGATTACTAGTCGAGTGGAAGATCTATTGCATGAGAGTAGGACTGATGATTGAATATTTTTTGAGGTAGGGTAAATTTAGAACACTAAATTCATGATTTCCAATTCAATTCTAAATGTTTTTTGAGTGTTGATGCTATAATAACTAATTTCATTTGCTTTTCCTCAAGGTTTGGAATAAGAATGGAATAACATATTACATGGTTCTTGAAATTTATAGTGGCAGACTATATCACTTGCATGGATCGTAGGTTAAGATAAATGTATATCCAAGAAGATAATCTTAGTCTATAAACTATTCACATTCTATTCTTATCTAAAAGATCTATTTATTATGTGCAGAACATATAATGTATTTTAAAGACTGTATGCACACAAGCACAATATTTGGTAGTAGATAGTACCATGAAAATTAAAAGTGATGTATCAAAAATATGTGATTGAAACTATAAAAAATGGACTACTAATTATCAAATTTATCACTCCATGAATTGGTCACACTAGTTATGCTAACTAGATAGAGCCATCACACTTCCTCTATTATAACAATGTAAGATTAGAACTTCACTGCTACAAAAGTGATGCAATTTAGATTTTTTCACCTTATTAAAAAAATACTATCAATTAGGGGAAATAAAAAAAATGGTGTGGATACCCCATGACCAAAAATTAAGACTCCATAGCCCTTTGAAAATGTTTCTTTAATACTAGATAATAGAACTGGTTCATATTTGCATAATAATAAATAATAAAGAGAACACATAATTAATAATAGACTATAGGAAATATTTTAAACACACTGATAATATTATTTCTCACACTCTAATATAAAACCATATGGGACATACATATTTATAGGAATATTATTCCTATAATCATGGAGATTATCTCTCCATTAATCTCTCACCTTATCCCCATAATATAACAAATAAACTATGTTCATAATATTATTGTAAAAATATTATGACCACCCAAATATAACTAAAAAACTAATATACCATTTATCTATTGATAAATACTCATGTAAAATCTAATGTAATAAACTAATACCTAACACTTATCTCATATTTGACACATGTAATTTCATTGTGACTTGGGTATTAGAAAATTTTGTGAGGAGGGCCAAGTCTTATCCATGGTCTTACACTTCAACTCACAAAAGGAAAACCAATGAGGTGGAAATAATGTGAAAATATGGAAAAATGGGATGTTTTGAATGGTAATATGAAAATTTTGATAATTTGTGAGGAAGGTCATGTCCTATTTATGGTCTTACAGTGCAACTCACAAATAAAATCCCTAGAGGGAATGATCAGTACAAAATAATATTTCTTAAGGGGAAATATTAGGGTTTTATGGAGTGAAGAAATTAATGTAATAATAATAACATAGGCATATTATGATAAGACCTTAGGAGCATGAGACACATTAAGGACATGAGAATACACTAAGTGACTAGTGACCATCAATATACAGAGGATAACTATTTGTTATAAGCACAAAGCTATGTAGGAAAATAAGTGTGGTACTAGGATCAAACCATGTTGGTATTTTTTAAAAAGAGAAGTAGAATGGACCAACCTTCCCATGATGTGTTCCCCATTCCTCAAGACCCCTTACAAAGCTATCAGTCTACTACAAAGATTGGTACTTGCATGAAAAAGTAGGTAACACTAAGAGAATTTTTTTATTCTCCATTTCTAATCTACTAGACTACTATACCCCAATGGACCTTAGATCTTTTGTGAGGAAATTTATGGAGTTTGAGATTCAATTATAGAATTGAGATGTGTTAGAATCACATATTTTTGTGTGATTTGACTTTTAATTTTTTTTGAGTGTTGACTTTTAGATCATTGCCTTTTGTAAAATGATTTGGATTTTAAATGTTTTTATGGATTTATATATTCCTCCTCCATATGGAATTGGAATGACCAATCATTAGAGATAAAGTGATACATAGGAATAATATTTAGTCTTAGGCTAAAACAAACTAAATATCTAAAGATATAATTGACTAGAACACTTAGGCTTAACTAAGAACAAACATGTTATCTCAAGTCTTAGCCATGCATATGCTTAGTTTGTGAAAGGGAATAAAGGGGAAGAAGAGGAGATCCAAAGTGGACTAGTAAAATGAGATTATAATTAGTTAAAATTATTTGCTAACTGATCACATGGTAAATTATGAATGACTAAAGGGAACAAGGTTTGTATAACCAAGTCACAATAATAATTATCCATGTTTATAGAGATAAGAAAGAAAACAATCATAAAAAATAACAAAGTAACCATATAAAAGGAACTTAAGAAGAACAAGTATTTAATTATGAAAAATAATCCTTAAGATAACATAATAAGAATAATGGCATCATAAACATGTAGTGCAAAACAAAAATCACCATGTAAGATAGAGAAGAAATTTTACAAATTATCAAATGATATAAAATAGATAAATGTAAAGTTGGAGAACAAATCTAATTAAAATGAAGAAATAAATGTAAGAACACCATGTTTGTGCTCATAGGTATTGATATATTTTTCCACACACATTATCCATAAAATCTAATAAGTATTTATGAAGCTAAACTCAGACCGTAGCTAAAGTCTCATCAATATTTAGGGAAAGTTGAGAAACTACTACACATCAAATATATTTGATATAAAAGGTAGAAATGTGTGAAGGATCATGTTGATGAAGGCTATCATATAGGGGATTCTTAAGAGAATAAATGGGAGTGGAATGTATGGGAGATGAAGGGCTTATCATTAGAGAAGGTGCCATCTGAGAAGGAGGATCCATGGGTGGAGAAGGGACCACAGGTGGTGGAGCCATGAGGGAAGAAGGGTGAGCCTTCTTGTGAGGGAGAATTATAGAAGGAAGAATAGTAGGCACAATAATGGTTAGAAGGTGATCCTTGGAATGCTATTGAAGGATGAAACATAGATTAGTCTAATGAGTACCACATTGGTGCCAAATATAATATATCTCTCCATATTTGGGAAGATATCTAGGTAATACTTTTGGTAGAGGTATAGCCTTGTATATGGGTTGAGTGGTGGGATGCAAGGTGTCAATATATTTTTATAACTTATGATAATGTGGGGATGAATGATTATCTATGCCATGGAAGTAATAATTATGCTTGTGAGTAGACTTAGTAGGTGTACTCATAGGAGGAGTGGAAATAGAAGTTGAGGAATATTGGTATAATGAATAGTCTCTAGTCAAGTGATTCATAAATTTATGAATATAAAAATATGGTTGATTGGTCCATTTGGTGGGAAAAGGAGTAAGTTATGGTAAAGGGAACAAACCATCACCAAGAGAAGGTGGGGATAGTAGAGAGACTAGGCAAGGCTCGACTAAAGGAGTAATAGGATAGGAAACAATTAGAGAATTAGTTATAAAGGGATTGGGAATAGGATACAAATTGGGCTCTACTAAGGGAAGGGAAAGATGCATAGAAGGATGAATGATAGTTGCAAGCATCTCAAGCATAAATCGACTATAGGGGTATTGGTATTTGACAAAGTGATAGGGCCCATTCATAAAATGATCCATAAACATACTCCTATGAGGTTATTCAAAAATTAGGGATATGTATACCATCTCTAACCTATGATCAAGAGAAAATATTCTAAAATTATGAATGATAGAGGATGAAATGCTAGAAGAAAAATTGAAAGACTGAAGCAAAGAGGAATGATAATGAATAATTTTATCATCTCAGGCCTAAAAAAGACCTCATAAAAATGTATCATCTAAGGTATAACCATCATCATAATCAGGTGTATAAAGATCAATGACATAGGTAGGAATGACCTAGTCATTTGATGTGGCATGATGAATGGAATGTTGAGTCTTAGTTAAGATAATGGGTATATCATCACTACGTAATTAATGGGACTGAGGTTATAAATAAGGGGGAAGATGAGAAATAAGATGAGGTGAGAGATCTAAGATTTTGATTTTTAAATTGGTCTCATTATGCTCAACATCATCAGAATCTAGGAGGTTAGGGGGTATATTCCCAATGAGTTTAGGGTGATCATTGTAACCTCAGGTGGAATTGATAAGAAAGTTAAACCATTGAGATACACAAAATGGAATTCTTGGCAAGGGTTTAAGGATAATAATCTTGAATACACCATGGTCTTGGAATTATTCAAAATTACAAGGGTTGGTGTCACCTTGAATCCTATAGATGGATCCATTGTGAGTAAATTTGACACATTGGCAAGTAGAAGAGGCAACTTCTCTCATGAAATGAGTATATGTCCTAATAGTCAAGATGTTATAAAATATAGTAAAGTTGAAGATCATCACCTTAACACAAATGGTGACAAGTGGGACAATGATAGGGAGACACACATAACCTAAAAGAGGCATTTTCCTTCGATCATAGATTTGACATGTGCTGTGTGTGGACTTAGTATTACATTCAAAATATCCAAGGGTTTTGATAAAATCAATAGAGGCAACACAAGTGTCATAACCATCATCAATAAAGGCATGTTTGACTTGTATATCATTGATCTGAACACTAATAAAAAGATGAGGATCATCTGCATGAATCAGAATCTCATCAAGGATCAGAGAGGTAATGGGGAATTTGAGGGAAAGATAAGTTTCCATTATTTCATCAACATGTATGGACATCTCTCTGAACTATTGTAAAATTCTATCTTCTAGTCAAGATAATTTGGATTCACATGCTACTAGGGGAGGATGAGGGATGTTCATTTCAAATACAAGCCACATAAGACAATTAAGATGATGTGGAGAGGTTCGCATAAGTTTGAGAAATGGGATTTGAGATGGGAGAATCATAAGCTCTGTGATATGATCCCATTCATCATAACCCATAAGTGGACTATTGGAAAGAGGTGCATAGTTTTGAAGGAAGTCCTTAAAAGGAGGAGCCAAAGTACATGTGAATTTATGTTGATAAGAGGTGAAAGGTTTAATTGGAGGACAAGTTTTTTGATTTCTTTAAGAATATGGGGTGGTTGATGCATGTTTGGTTTGCGATAGATTAGAAGAAGTGGTAATATAAGTTTGAGTATCATTAGTAATGGGTAAATAGGCTAGAATAATGGTATAAATGGTATGAAAAGTATTATCTAAGGGAGGTGTTGGAATTGGTTTGTCAAAATATATTAGGTCTTATTTCCCCAACTCTATTAAGTGAGTTGAAGAAGATTCTTGGATAACATGAAATGTATGAGGTAGTTTAGGAGTGTGGATGGGATGAGGATCAATAAAAGTAACCACCCTTTATATATTAGTCATATTGACCACATTATCTTTAGGAGTGGGGTAAAAAAGACTATAAACATTATTAGTAGAAAGGGTAGGCTTATCTCGGGTATCTTGATGATTTAGAAGAGGATCTTTATAGATGGCCAAATGAGCAATAGCTTGGTTCAAAGCATGGGATTTAATTTGTGTTTCATGGGATTTGAAGGCAATGTCATAGGCTTGTTGACATTTATGAATGATATAATCATGATCAAAATTGGGACCAAGAATGAAATCTATAGCCAAATTATGAAGTTGCCTAAAAGTCTCATGAGAATGACCCCAATTAGCATGAACCCAAAATATTTATTGGGATTGTATAAATATTTTATGGGATGAGTGGGATCAAGTTCTCATGGAGTAGGCCTTGATATACATTTTTGTAATTTGATAAGGATAAAGGCTTATGAACATTGATTTTATTAGTTTAAGATAAATGAGGATTAGTAATGTGGCTGGGAGGGGAAGCTTGTTCTAGAGTTTGGTTGGAAACAATAGCTTGAATAATATGAATGGTATCATAGGAGTTGATGACACCATCATTCATAACATGATGATTCTTATAATTTATTAACATGTAAGTACCCATAGAATTTTTGGATGTCTTGAATTGATTCATGAGGAAATCTTGATGTTTTGCTTAGTCAATGGCCTCTTTCAAAGTACATGGAAAGAGAGTCTAGACCTGATATTACAACTTGGGAAAAAGAGAATTATTAAACAAATGAAAGAGGTTGTCATTTACCATATTATATTCACACTTATTAGACAAGGTATTCCATCATTTGATGAAATCTTGTGTAGTTTTGGTATCAAGTTACTTACAATTGATAAAATGGGCTAGGGTATTCTCAGGGATATCACTAGTTTGGAACTCTTGGACTAGAGCATTGACTAAATCTTCCAAACTAGTTATGGAATGATATTTTAGTTGGTTTTACCAATATAAATTATCACTAATGAGAGTATTTGATAATATCTTGGTAGTATAAAAGGTATTTAAATTGACCCAGTCTTTATATAGATTTACAAATGTTTTTAAGTGGAGAGTAAGATTAGTTGATCCATTGTAAGTGATGGTAGGGGTGATACCTCCTATGTTGATATTACAAATTTGAGATGTAATAGGCTCATTTTTAAGGTTATTGAATGTTTTATTAATAAGAGGATGTTGAGGGATAATATCACCATGGGAATCCCAAAGAGGAGGTGGGGTAATATTTAGGTTATGCGTGCCACATGAAATCTATTGAGGGTGGGTTTAAAGATGGATAAGATGATTTTATATTTACATCATTTAATTTTCATTGCTATCTTGGAAATCATTCATTTTATTAAGAGTGTGTAATAGAAGTTTATGGCTTTGATTGATATTATTAGCATTGTGTGAAGCATTGAAATTGGTAGTAGTGGCTTGGGTACCATTATGGGTGTTAGTAGTAGATTGAGAAGAATTGTTGGTAAGTGAGGCACTAGTAGCATGAGTTCATTTTGTGGAAAAATATATACTAGTAGAGGGATAAGAAGATGTTGGTCTATTAAGAAGTCCACTAGATGTATAACCTACCATGTTAGTAGAGATACTAGGCATAGAGGTGGAATAAATTAAAGAAGAAAATGTCATGATATGAGAAGGGATCAAAATAGATGGAAGAGGTTGAGAACAAAAAAAGCTAGTGCCCCCAAATCCATGAGAGAATGTGGGATAAGGTGAATGGGGATATTTAACTTGAACACTTATCATGAGATGGTAAATAGTAGAAGGATACTTTCCTTATTGTTGAGGAAACTCATTGATGAAGAAAAGCATTTATGACATATACTCTAATTCTAGTTGATCTTCAAATGATAAAAGAGGATTGCAAAGTGAAGAGGAATGAGGAAGGGTCCCATAGTTTGTAGTATGAGTGGCTACGTACAAATTACTTTCATATAGGGTAGGAGCCACAAGCTGCTTATGGGAGAACCTCCTAGGGTTGGGAAAACTCATCATATCTATTCAATTGAACTCAGTGTTATCTTTAAATAGGAAGTTCATGATGAAGGAGAGAGATTAGGGAAGGAAACGTTGATGAAAAATAAAGGAGATACAAAGGATATAGATTTAACTAAGTTGACTATGTTATGCTATCCAAGAGATAGATAAGAGTAAAAGGTCAACTAGGTCAACTTAGTATTGTAAATAGGGTATGATACTAAGCTAAGAAAGATACAGAGTCGACTAGGTTAACTTAGTATTACTAGATAGAAGGTAGAAGAGTACAGAGTCAACTAGGTCAATTAATTACTATAAATAGGAAATAATATAGTTTGATAAGGATACAGAGTCAACCAATTTTACTTATTACTGTAACCTAAATAGAAAAATGGATACAAAGTTGACTAGGTCAACTTAGTATTGTAGAGAGGGAAAAAGCTAGTCTGTAAAAGATTATGTCAAATAGAATGATAGTGTGTTAAAAATAGGGAAAGATTTTACAAGTGTAATTTGAAACAAGAAATTAAATCAAACACAAAAATAATTAGATAAATGAGAATGGCCCAATTAGCACACAACACAAAACCTTACACCAATTCTAGCTAATGTAAGTTTTTACAATACAACATACAATGAGATGAGAGAAAGCAATCAATTGAAAATCAAATGTTAACTAAATGTTCATCCTAAGTGTTTGTTAGATTATTATAAAATGTTTTTTTGAGTGTGATGGAGAAGTTGGCTGAAAAATAGGGAACTAAAAAATAATATATAGATGGTTTTAGGATGTTTAGGTTGAAAGGGATCTATGTTAGAAATGGTACTGGCTTGTATTGGGGCCTACCCCCTTGCTTCACAATCCTATAGTGATAAGGGTGATAGGTGATTTACCAATATATACCATTAACCACATGTTTATTCTTGGCCCAAAAACCAAGTCAACTTCCCCCTTGGTGATGAAATCCAAGTAGGTAGGCCTTAGGAAGATAAATGCTAAATGCATTTTTAAATTTTTATGATTTGGTAGTATGTGAAAAAAGAGAAAAATAGTGATAATAAATGGTATTTTAAAATAATTAGATTAAGTGAGCTAGTCTAAGCATGCAAATAAATAAAAATGAAAGTGTGAATTAATTACTAGCATATAGTTGTTAATTATAAAATTAAGAATGGTATAGAGTCAATTTAGATGACACTATATTCAAACACTATATAATAGAGTCAACTGGGTCATTAATGTTTTGTTGAATCAAGAGTCCTTAAGAACTAAGTTGACCAGGTTGATTTAGTCTTTTAAATAGAAGATAAGCTACATAACTAAGTCAACTAGGTCAACTAGTTTACTATAGGATTGTAGTTTTGAAGATGACAAACTTACAAAAAATAGAACTATAATGAAGTACTAAATTAAAAGAGAGAGAAAGAAAGGAGCCTTGGTGGGTTGGAAGATGCTAAGGATTACAAATTTTCTATTGAATTACCTTAAATATTGCTTGCAAGTTCTACCAACTAAGTCAATTGGGTTAACCTAGTTAGTTGAAACTCTATTTGTTGAAGCTTGTTTAGATGACTAAGTCAACCTAGTTGACTTAGTTTTTTATTTGCATGCTGACTATAAGACTGAGTCAACCTACATAACTTAGTTTGTTATTTTGGATGCTGACTGGGAGACTAAGTTGACCTATTTGACATAGTTTTTTATCTAAAATTGAATAAGAGTATTTTGTTATCCTAATTGATCTAGTAACCTATATCTAATGAAGACATGTGCAAAAAAATAAAGCTGTTTTGATACGACTATGTGTTAAGCCTATGCATAAAAGTTAGAACTATACCAGCCTGGTCGACCTAGATCACACATATAGAAAAATAATAAAATGATAGAAATAAAAATCATGAAATAAAGCTTGAAAGGGTTATATCTATGTCAGGTTCACTAAAATGTATGTAATGGGAAATTTAACATATCTATAAATCAATCCTAGCTCAGAGAAGATAAATCCTACTTACACTTCTGATTGGGGATATATTAAATAATTAGGGTCATGACCAATATGGATCCACTAAACCTAATCAAGGGATCTATTACCACAATAATATCATTAGGGAGGGTTTCAAATCCTCTAGTCAAGAAAAACTATGCAATAATCACAACTAAGCTCTATATTTTCATATTCACTAAACTAATAACAAGTAAAGCAAAATCTAGTATAGTTCTCACCAAAGCTTTTAGCACAAAATGAGGGTAATAAACATTAAAAGCAAACATGCATATAATACATATAGTCACATTAATGTATATGAAATCTTAATGTATGAAAGAGAAGTACAAATGCATATCTATCTACTCTTACAAAGGAATAACAAAGTTAGGAATACTTACCTTTAAAGACAAACCCATCGAGCATCAATCTCTCCCTTGGCCAAGGCGCTTCACAAGAGGTTATTGTGGTATGTAAGGATGAAAAGTATAAATCAACTTTAGGCTACACAATATATAAATACATTTAAAATAATTATCTAAAAGACAAGATATCTCCAAATAAAATATGAAACTCTAAACTTGATCCTCAAGTAGAATGGTGGATAAGTAGATGCATAATACATCTTACTTATTTTTATCTTCATTTAGAAATGGAAAAATGATTGTGTTTATATAGGTAGATCTAACTCTATTTTTTTTTTTAAATTTTTGGCTAATAAGGTTGACCCGATCAACCTAGTATCATAATTGATAAAAACTAACTAGGTCATAGACTGGGTTGGCCAGGGGCCAACCTAGACCCTAATAAATTTTATCAATAAGAATAAAAGGTTGATGTGGCTAACATAGCCATGTAAACTATTAAAAAGGGGTTTAAGTTGGGGAAAGGGATAATAAAGGTGGTAAAATACTAGAGAAGTGTATAAAATGAGAGGAAAAACTTAGGGGAATGGTTTTTAGGAGACAATTGTGTAGATAACAAGTGGCAAAAAAGACAACAATATTGTAAAGCACCAATGGTCTACCCACCTATTTCCTAGTACACCCCTTAGGGTGTGCACTTAGAGAGATTTATTCTTGATGGGTTCCTATAAGATAAACAATATTAGTAATTGATAAAAGTTTGAAAATATTATGTGTATATAATATCAAGCATCAAATCAAGAAAACAAATATGGAAATAGCCTTTAGAACTCATCATAGTCCTCCCAAGTAGCACTATCTTCATAGTATTTATCCCACAATACCTTGCACTATGAAACTTATCTATTATGTAAAGGAAGTGTGAAAGTGTCAATTACTTTAATTGGTTCTACCATGACTACCCTAGAATCTAAAACTTGCAAAGCATTCCAATCCAACACATACAAAAGATTAGTTACATACTTATTAAGATAAGATATATGGAAGACATTATGAAATAGAGCTAGGGCTAGTGGTAATGAAATCCTATAAGCTAAAATATTTACCACTTATAAAACCTTAAAGGGTCCTACACATCTTAGTGAATGTTTTGTTGACTTCCCAAATTTAATTAAGCTCTTTTACAATTTAACATGCAAGAATAATTTATCACCTATTGTAAACTACCTAGCTATTCTCTTCAAATCAACATATATATTCAACCTATAATTATCCTTAACCAATATCTACCTAATTATTTTAATCTATTTTTCTATTTTTGAAAGCATTTTAGGTCCAAAGACCCCCTATCTTTTAACCTATCCCAACTGATTGGTGTCTTGCACTTTCTCCCATAAAGTGCTTCAAATGGTGCCATATACAAATCATATTGGTATGATTTTTTTAATGAAAAATCATCCAAAGAAGGGTATTATTCCCATTTATATTACTGATCTATGTAATACATATGAATAAGATCCTTTAACACCTAATTAAATTGCTTATTTTAACCATCAGTCTATGGGTGATATGTAGTGCTAAAATTTAATTGTGTACGTAAAGTTAAATTAAAATTTAAAAAAAAACATAGAAGTCATTATTTAATCATAATTTGATATGATATTATTTGTAAATCCATGCAATCGATACACTTCCTTAATGAATTTTTTCATAAGAGTTGGTGTATCATCTATCAAATTATTTGGGATAAAATGTGCTACTTTGGGTAATTTATCAATCAAAACCAAGATCATGTCATGCCTAATCTATGATAATGGTAATACCTAGAAAAAGTCCATACTGTTCACCTACAATTTCCACTTTGGTATGTCATTTGGATATGGCAGTCCACTTAGATGCACCTGTTCAGCTTTCAATCACTAACATTCTAGACAATGTGACATGAAGTTCACTACATCTTTCTTGATTCTCTTCTATAAATAAAGTGGTATAAGATCTACCATAAGCTTGGTTACTCCTAGATGTTCTAAATATGAGGCATTTTTTAGTTCTTTAAGCACTGTGTTCCTCATATTTTCTTTATCTATGAAATACATCCTTTCATTATAATACAAAATACCATCACTCTCTATGATGTATCCTTTATACCTAGGATTCTAAGTATTCTCATACAAATATTTCATAAATTTATAATAGAATTTATCTCCTAATGAGAATGCAATCACATAATCCTTGAAAGTACTCTTGATAGTAGCTACAACTACTATGTACCTTTTAGGACTCAAGGCTTCAACTACTCTATTCTCTTTACCTTTTATGTAATTGATATCAAAGTCATATTAAGACAAAAGATATAAGTAGGGCCTCTTATGAGAATTCAAATTTGGTTGGGTGAAAATTTATTTGAGCCCTAAGTGATTAATCTTGAACACAAATGATTTTCCAAACAAATAATGCCTCCAAACTTATAAAGCATGAATAATTTATGCAAGTTTAAGGTCATGAGGGGCGTAATTCACCTCATAAGGTTTCAAATTTATTTAATAATAAGCTACTACTAGACTATCTTACATAAGGACTCCTCCTATTCCATCCCTAGATGAATCTATGATAATTGAAATTTGACCTTTGGATCAAGAAATCTTAACACTGGTGCCAAAGTAAGCCTACATTTCAATTCCTAAAAAGCTACTTCACACTTATCTAACCAGATAAAACTCTAATTCTTATGACAAAAATAGGTAATTGGATTACCTATCTTTGAAAAATTTGAGACAAATTTCTTGTAATATCTTGCTAATTCCATGAAACTCCTAACCTCATGCACATTCATTAGTATTGGCCACTCTATAATGGCTCTTATCTTAGCCAGATCAAAAAAATACTATCTACTAAGATAATATGTCCCAGATATTACACTTTATTATGGATAAATACACACTTGGATAATTTTCTATACATCTTATGCTTTCACAGACATTGTAAAACCATCTCCAAATGTTGAAGGAGCTCTTTTTCATTCTTATAGTATATCAAAATATCATCTAAAAAGGCCAAAATAAAATGATCTATGTAATCTCTGAATACACTGTTCATGAGATTCATGAATGTTTTAGGTGCATTAGTCAACCCAAATGGTAATATTATGAACTTGTAATGCCCATAGCAAGTTCCAAATGCCATATTTAGAATATATTCATCTTTTATCCTTAACTAATGATATCTAGATCTAATATCAATCTTAGAAAATATTTTCAATCCTCATATTTGATAAAAAATATCATCTATTCGAGGTAGTGGATGCCTATTATTGATGGTTATTTTTTCAACATTCTATAATCAATTCAAAGTCAAAGAGTGTCATCCTTATTTTTAATGAAAATAACTGGTGCACCATATGATGACACATTTGGTTTGATCAATTCTACTAATTCAGTGGTTATCATTTGATATAAAGCCTTAGACTAAGGTTTCAATCCTAGATTGATATCATAGAGAATCCAAATTCTTGTTTAGGTGGAAATCCTAGTAATTCTTCTAGAAACAAATCATGAAAATTCCTAAGGAAAGGATAATATTCAATTGATTGTTCCCTAGTTTTCTCTATTTTATTTATCTTGATTATAAATGCTTGACATCCCTTACCTTGGGACTTCTTCAGTTACATTAAATAAATCTACCTAAGCCTTAACTCCATTTTCTCACACTAAATTAGGTTTTAATTTACATAATCATTAAGACAATTATTTTTAGGTAACAATCAACCTTGGCATTATATTTCACAAATAATTTGACTCTTAAGATCACATCATATGAACCTAGTGGTTCTACATAAAGATCCACAACCATTGTGAATTTTGCCAACTTAATTTTTGCTTCTACTAAACACTTTTCAACTTAGGCTTTAGAGTCATTCCCATATTGTATTGACCATGCATTTTCCATTACACCAACTTTCATATACAATTTATAATACCTGACAGTTCTATGAGTGAAGCTTGGCATTTAGCTTTTTGATTATCAACTGATGCATGAATATGTTGCTAAAAATTTCCTTATTGAGGTGCAAAACATTTATTCCTAAACTTATCTTGGATACATTCATGCACAAAATGGTTACCTCCATAGATTAAGCAACCTCCAAGTGGTCCCTTCCTATCAAATTATTGGTTTTCTTTAAAACAACCCTTGGAACCATTACCTAGTTTATTACTTCCTGGACCACTATTAAATCTATTATTCTTATTCTTGAACTAAATCTTGGAATCTCCACTCCTCTACTTCCATTTTTTCTTTTTGAAATTTGGTTTTGAACTTCCAAACTTTTTCTTAAACTTGTCCCTGACCTGAGTAAGATATTTCAAATTTTGCTCCTGCTTAACTACTTTCTCAAAGACATGGTCTATGATAGATGGTATATGAACATCCACCTCTCCAAAAATATTGGATTTTAATCCCATGATAAACTTCCTAATCCTGAACCTCTCATCATCTTGATACTGAGGTACATATTTCAAAAGTTTGGTGCTCTTAGTACTCATTTAATAATAAGTCCCCTTGCTTCTGATTTTGAAAATCTATCAACTTTTGGTCAAAATACAACTATGGAAGCCACCATGATCTAAATAGTGTGACAAATTGCTCCCAAATAGTGGTGGTCAAGTTTAGATTCACTTCCAACTTATTGTTATCCCACTATGTAACTACTTCTCTATATAACTGATAAGCTCCCCAAATAGCTTTGGTGACCTTGAAGTAGTTTCAAATCTCAAAATACTTCTCCATTTTATTCAACCATGCTTTAGCTCCATCTCCCATAATGATTCCATCAAACTTAGGTGGATTTACCTTTTTCATATCCCTTACCAATACTACAACTACAAATGCTCTCCCATCTTGAGGCACTTCCTTGTGTCTCTACTCTTAAGAGATTTCTTACTTATCATGATGCTCTTTAAGCATGTCTTAATGGGCTTCTTCCTCTTGTCTATGAGTTTCTTGTTCTAGGGATATAACTCTGTCCCTAGTCTTATTTATAGTTACAAGAATTCAATCTAACTTTGTTGCTTGTTCAACAAAAAATTGGTTAGGATCAAATTGAGGGTTATTGCCATTAAAATTTCAAGGATCCTCACCTGATGTTCTTGATCACACCATTATTATTTTTGGTAATAGAAGAATACAAAATTTTTAGCAAACTCATTAAGTCCTAGAGTTTGAATGATAACTCTGATACCACAAGGGAACATCCCCATAGGGATTTACTATAATAATATAGTATTTTTTTAAATATTTACTCAACACTTATTATTTCATTAGATTACACTAGGAGAATATAATTAGTGATTTTTAACATACTAAAAAACATATTAAAATTATATAAACATATAAAAATAATATTTACTAATCACTATCAACTTATGTAAATAATCATGATTGCATAAGGAAAGTAATCATAATAAAGTCTAGCCATGACTGGCACAATAATACAACATATATTGTCAAATAACAATAATAATTAATTACATTTACATCAAGCATGCTACCTCCATATATAAGTACAATAGTAGATACAATGCTCTACAGAGCTCAAGTCATACTAACTCCTGTATCTTTGATAATCTCAAGTGTAGTCTCTAAGTAAGTACTATAGTGAGGAGGGAGAGCATCATCTCAGTGCTTTTCCACACCAACCATAGACCATTGATCCCACACACAATCCCTCAAATAGGGAATGATCCTCCTTTCATGGATGGGTAGATAGTGATGGTGCAAGAATCTAGAGAGACATGCTAGCACCCCATGTGCTGTAATATTTATACTACATGATGTGTACCATAAATAAATATGTTCTAACATGATATTGCAAAAACATGCAAAACATATATATGAAATGACAATGTCTATCTAAATGTTATTTTTTTTATATTTTTCAAATAACATATGATCTCTAGGATTAGTTAAATTCATACACACCACTTGATCATATTACCTTCATCTAGCATTGGTGATGCTAACTAAGCTGATGAAGTCCATATCACTACTTAGATAGAATCATCAATGATAGATTTGGTTAACATATAGTTATAACCAACAAGTTCATGCAATTATTTCTACTATAAAGTACAAACTCATGCTAATTATGGAAATAATTACCATACATATATTTAGTCTATCAAACATATGAATGAACCTTATTATATTATTTATCTCATAAACAATATCTATAACAAGAAAGTTTATTTACCATATGGGTATACTACAAGTCATTCAAAGGGTCTATTTTTCCTTTAGTAAATGTTAAGCACAAAATTAATATTTTCATAACATAAAATTCATACCACTTAATATAACCAACATTCACAATTTTCATAAAGATTTATAAACGTTCATTTATTCATCTAATTTATAATTTAGGATAAAATCATATAGTTATAGTCCCCTATCCTTTAGGATTTCATGACTTAACTATTTAGTCACTACTATAACAATAAACATGCTACCTATTCTATAAATATAAACTATATGCATATAAGAGGACCTATGTTCTGTATACATGTATTCCACATATTTATATGATCATATTATATATATTACATTACACACACACACACACACACACACACACACACACACACACACACACACACACACACACACACACACACACACACACACACACACACACACACACACACACACACACACACACAATTAACATTTTGACTACTAACAAAACTTTTCCACTATTTTTTTTAAAGCCTAAAAGATAAAACTTATAAGAAAAGGTTTGAGAGCAAATATAATTCCATAACCCCTATTTTTAATATTTAACAATAGAAATAATGAATCCAACGATGCTCAATTTTTATTCCTAAACTCATATTTCTATTATTCCCAAAACTTAAATCATTTATTAAATAATCTAAGTTATCAAATACTATGGTAAAAATAGTTAATAATTATCTTAACATAATGAATATGTTTTAATTTAAGTATAATGCTCATGGTTTCAATTTCCAACCATAATGTTTTTGACTCCCTATATTCATAGGTCACAAGTCGATTCATAATTTAAGATCGATTTAAATAAAAAACACACAGTTTGATGAGTGCACACTATGACTCATTATAACCATAATATATAATACTTCATAGCCATTAATATGCCATTTAGGTTAATAATTACATGTAGTATTATGGCTTATGACTAGTTTAAGGAAGAATATGAATGCTTTTATCTCTTAAAGATTATGTGAGTTTGAGTTAGCATTCTTTACATAATGTTCTAACTATTTGCATATTTAGTCCTCCATTTTTCATATATATAAGTATTATAACATCTAAATAAGAGTATTGATATGATCCCATGAAGACAAGGAAGGACCTTAATCACAAACCTATCATGCTAAGCAAAGCTACAAACTTTGCCAGGTATTCTACAGACCTCGACAAATAGCTATGGACTTTCATAATCGAGCTACATGTTTTAATAGTTGAGCTACCTATTTTGACAATCAAGCTATGAATTTCAATAGTTGAGCTACTAACTTATCTAAAACAAGTTTCCAAGGCATTCTAAAGGTTCCTAAAACTTTAACTCATACAAATAGAACTCTATTTTGCCTATGTTTTGATTGTCACTTAAATATCTTCATTTTAGTAAAATAATAATACCCTATATTTCCCCAAATAAAATCTTGTATAACATTTTATGTCTTAGTTGATATCTTTTTAAAACAATGATAATTCACTATATTCCATTTTATACCTGAGTATGCAGATATGTGTTTAACAAAACCCACTCTTTATTTAAATATAATTGTTCCCTTAGGTTAATATTTATTGAACTAGGTAAGTATGTTATTTAAATTTAAAATATCATTTAACCCAATGTTTTAACATTATTTCAAATTATAAAACAAAATTCTTAGGATTTGGGGATAATGGGTTAGCTCTATGGATGGCCAAGCCATTCATAGGGTTAAGCGTATATCCATTTGAAAATTTAATCTAAATCCCAGACCCTAAGTATAATAAATCATACACATAATATCATTTTTATATTTAATGTAAAAATAATACCAACCTTCTATATGCTCATGTTTAAAAATCTTAGAGCTCAAAATACCTTAACTTCATTGCACTGTGCTTTACTTTTATCTTTTTTGCTTTTCTTCCTTTCTTCCCACAAATACTTATTCTTTTTCCTCTTTGATCTAATTTCATTCCCATTTTTCATGCTACTATTCATGTTTATATGCAATCCATGCATAATATCCAATCATACTCTAAACTACACTAATACGTAGTTATTTTTTCCATTAAAAAAACCAAAATCCCTATATTCTCTCTCTTTGAAATTTCTCCAATATTATAAAACTTTTTAATTTGTTTAAAAATTATTACATGAACAGTTCACTATAATCATCTAAGTATATCCATTACTCAAGTCTATGTTAATAATTAATATAATGATATCCATACTTCCAATTTTAATGCAATCTCATGCATGAAAATAAAAGAATAGTTTTAGATTGGATTTAACTCTAGGTTAGCATTTATAAGATTGTTTGTTTTCCTTGAATATAATAAAACATAGGTAATTATCTCTTTATTGAAAAGATAAATAAATTTATAATTGATTTTAATAACAAGATAACTATTTAATCAATTATTAGTTTATATATAGGCTATATATATTCCTTATTTTTAATTTAATAGCTTATCTTATATTGATATTCTTGAATATCAATAATAGTAAGATAAATTTTCAAAATAAATTTAAAATACATTATAATAGTCTATATATAATAGCAATTAGATATCTACTATTTTATTTACTCTCAAAAATCACAGACAAATATAAGTAAAGTAACCTCAAGTAATCTTACTACAAAATCAAGTACTGAATCTATGTACAAATGCAATTAGATACAAGATTATTCCACAACTACATAATAACATTTAAAAAATTCAAACTATAATATCTAATAACCCAAACACATAATGCATATAATATTTCTAATCTACTATGGTATGTGTAGGGGTGATAACAATTCCTCTATCATCCTTCACTATCTCCATCTACACCACCCTTTTTGATGATGCTCTACCTCTGTCATGCTCTGAGGGATATATTCTCCTACATCCATCTCATGACAAGAAGGTAGTTATTCAAGTATATCATGATACATATAAAACTATGTTATGACAACTATAACATAATTATTATGTACATAATTCATAATTTGTCATCTCAAAATAATGAACTAATGAAATCTAAGTAACATACATCTATCCCATAGTAGCATATGAATTATAATTTAGTTAAAAATTAACAATAAATTTAAAAACCATATTAATCCATAAATAATTAGGTAAATCAGTTTAGTGAGAGAATTAGGATGTAACATCGCCTATGTTGATTCTATTATCAAAACTATGAAATGGATATAAGAACATATTTCTTTTTATAGAGAGGACCTTCCACCTCAACATGTCATAGATTTACATCCACATTTCTATATTGATTTATGAATTAAAGAGTTAGGTGTTAAATGAGTTCTTGTTGACAATGGATCAAGGTGAATATATACATCTCTTTTCTAAACAATCTTAATATACATACTATAGATTTAAATCCTTCTAATATGAGCATCTGAGGATTTGATAATATACCATGCAAAGTTTTGGGTCAAATTAAATTAAACCTTACCCTCAGACCTAGAACACTACCTACAACATGCCAAGTTATGCCTAATGATCTAAATTATAATATCTTTTTTGGGAGACCATGGATTCATGTTATGCATGTAGCTCTATTAACATTACATGCATGCTTAAATTCTATATATAGAGGTTATATATATACATGTCTTATGGATAAATAACCATTCAATTACCGTCAACATACATATCCTTCACATAACTATATTCCTTACATGGATTTTTATACTACACCACCCTAGTTTATAACTAAAAAGACACATATAACTCCCCCAGTTATTTACAATACATAGGGTAATAATTTCACTTCACCTTTTACATCATGATATTTCAAGAAGATGGGATATATAAGACAAGGCCTTGGAAAACATGACTAGGGAATCCTAAATCTTGTTGAATCATACGATCAATAGGGTAGACAAGGACATGGATATAGAAATTCTACATCTAATGTCATATCCTTTCACAATGCTTCTCAACATATCACATTTTGTCCACCTATTCCATGATTAGTTGATATCAGGAACCATGTTTGTACACTTTTAATTTTCTACCCCAATCTCATCGATGATATAGTTTCTCTAGATCTACCAATTCTTGATGAGTTCCATAATGATGAGGTTCTCTTAGAATTATTGGGTGCATATAAGGATCTCTCTTCCTTATATCATAAGAATAGGTTTACTCATTCCATAAGCACCCAAACATACTTTGGTGAGCATTTAGATGATTTGGATAATATGTTACATGACATAGTTGATACAATCCATATAACACCATATACTTTGGATTTATCTACGTTATTTGATGAAGAATAAATCAAATTTAATTATGGCATTGAACTAATCCTCACATCATTCTATTGGCTACCACCTTACATAAATCAAAAGACATGAATATTATTCAAATTCTAACCAATTTTCCTAAATTATTTGCATGGGCTTATTTCAATATGCCTAACATTGATTCCTTAATTACAATATATAAAATTACATTATATCCAGATGCTAAGCCATTAAAATAAAATATTCACAAAATGCATCCTAAAGTTACCCTCCTTGTCAAAGATGATATCCAATAATGGTTAGATGTTAGCTTCATTTGACCAGTTGCTCATCCATAGTGGGTTGCTAATCTTATTCGTATTATAAAACTAATGGACAAATCTAATGTTGTGATTCTAGAGACCTCAACAAAACATATCCTAAAGATGACTTTCCTTTACCAAACATTAATATGATAGTCGATTCCATATATGACTATGTGATGCTCTCCTTTATGGATGTTTTTTTTGGGTATAATCAAATCAAGATTACTGAAGAAGATTAAGAAAATACTTATTTCACCACACCATGGGGAAATTTTTTCCATGTAGTAATGTCATTTGGATTAAATAATGCAGGTGCAACTTACCAATGTACTATGATACATATCTTTCATGACCTCATTCATAAGATAATCAAAGATAATCTGATTTGTTAGCAAAGTCAAAAAATCAACATCATGTAATTAATTTGTAACAAATTTTTGAAAGACTCAAAAAATACAATGTTTGAGTCAACCCTAATAAATGTGTCTTTAGAGTTTCCTCAAGTAAAATTTTGGGTTTCATTGTATATCAATATGGTATATAAGTTGACCCTAAGATGGTCAAATAAATCATGGATATGCCTCCTCATACTAATCTAAAACAACTTTGGTCCCTACAGGGGAAAATTCAAGAAATTTGTCACTTTGTGTCATAAATCACAAATAAAACCCAATAATTCACCACATTATTTAAAAATGATATGAAATTTGAGTTGGACATCACATGTCAAGAGAGATTTGATACATTTAAGTAATAATTACTAAACCCTCCTTTCTTGGTTCCACTTATATCGAGTAAATTAATTCTACTTTACCTTTTAGCTATAGATCATGCATTGGGAACACTCCTAGCACAACATGGTGATCAACATAAAGAAAGATAAATATACTACATCAAGCATACACTAATTGACTATGAAAAAAACTATCCAACACTTGAAAAACTTTATTAATACTAGTAATTGCTACTCAACTTCATCACTACATGATTAATAATGAGACAAAGATCATTACAAAATTTGATCATTTAAAATTACTCATGTCAAAACCACATCTTTTGAGGCATATTGTAAAATGGGTTAGGTTACTTAAAAAATTTGACTTCAAAATCATATTACAAAAATCATTAAAAGGTCAAATAATTGTGGACCAATTGGCAATAACTCCATTACTAGATATAAATCCTATTAATGATGATTTTAGAGGTGATTTCATAGCATAAAATACCACTAAAAATACATGGATAATGTTCTTTGATAAATCTAGATGTGCATCTGGTGCCAACACCAAAATTATTTTCATTGATACCCTAGGACACACAATACCTTTGACATACCAAATCCATTTTTCATGCACTAACAATATCATAGAGTATGAAACATTTATCTTAGGCCTTCAAATAGCTCAAGCTCTCAAGATAAAATAAATAAATGTTTATGTGGACTCTTAATTAATTGTTAATCAAGTAATAAATGTTTAGCAAACAAAATAAGAGTATTTAATTACTTATAAGAACATGATTCAATGTTTACAGGCTCAGTTTGATAATTTATATATCAAGAACATCCAACACAAAAATAAATATCATGCTGATGTAATGTCAAGTGCCGCATCATTGATCCCCATCAATATGGATGAAATAAATCTCTATTTACAATTAAACAATTATAATCTCCATAAGTGTCCCATGTGGATCGTATTGATCTAACAGTCTAAGTTACCACATGTAGTTCAACATCATCTGAATGGTTCTCTAACATATACAACTTTTAAAATAAATCTATCACACCAAATAATTTTACAAAGAATGAAAAGAATAAACTATAGTGCAATTCTCTTCTATATGTCATCATTGGTAATGATTTATTTAAGATATCTTTTGACAAAAACTTAATTTGATGTTTAAAAACCAAGGAAGCTAAATTGGATATTCAAAAAACACACAATAAAGAATGTGGTATTAATTTTAAAGGTAAGGCAATGTCACATAAGTTACTTAGACAAGGTTACTATTGGCCAACCATGGAACAAAAATGCTAGGAGTATGAAATTTATGGGATAAATGTAAATGTCATGGTAACTTTCACCATGTACCTTAATAATAGATTTAACCTATCACATCCCCATGGCCATTCATGTTATGGGGATTCAATTTGATAGGCAAGATAAACCCAAAATCTACAGGAGGCCACAAATTCATTATCACAACTATAAACTATTTTACAAAGCAGATAGAAGCCATCCCATTGTAATCAACAAAGGGGGAGGATATTTGTCAATTTATCATGATCTATATTATTTCTTGCTTTGGTCTCCCAACAACCATAATAATAGATAATTGAACCTTTTTCAAGAATAAAATAATGAGAAAGTTTTGTGCCAAATATAAAATCTGATACACATTCTCTACACCATAATACCCATAGAGTAATGGTCAAATGGAGGCAACTAACAAGACAATCAAAAATATTCTTAGTAAAATAATTATAAAATTTAGTGATAACTAGCACAATAAAATTGTCTATGGACTTTGGGATTATCATACTAGCATACATACACCAACAATATATACTCCATATTCACTTGTATATGACACATAATCCGTTATCCTATTGGAATTAGAAATCTCATCTTTACGAGTTACTTTAAAGGACTCATCATAGATGATTAATATAAAGAGAGACATATTCATGAACTAGAACAGTTGGATCACACATGTATCCAAGCTGCATAACATCTTAAAGTTTGTCAAAAGTGAATGTAGAGAACCTACAATAATAGATTCCACAATAGGGAATTCAAAATCAATGATCTGGTATTAAAATAAAATCTCAAAAATGTCAACACCAAATAAGAGAACAAAGGAAAGTTGAAACTAATTTGGCTTGGACCACACATCATCATAGAAAATCTTAGCCCATAAGTATATCATCTAGCTTCACTTAATGGTAAAGAAATAAAAAATCCATTAAACATCATGCATCTAAGGAGATTCTACATATAAACAATGTACTATTCATTATCATTTTACTTCTACATACCTTCTTCTCTCTTGCTCCTTGTACATAGTTAATTTTCATTTGCTTATGCATATCTTATATACATAAAATAAAAAAATAATATGACATGTCAAAATATAAAAACATTCAAATATTACTCAGAAAACACAAAATAAATAGATTATATGCATTGCTATGTTTACATTTCTACTATTTGCCAGCTATTACATATATTAGCTATCTTAGTATAGTCAGTTTTATCATACATAGATGCTTCACTTTTTCTTATCAGTTGCTTTTAGATTACATACAAGAATCTGGTCCACTAAATTAATCTAGACTTGCTATCATATACCCACCTTGGGCATATACACAAATCTAGGTTTATTCTTTTGATATATCCACCCATCTAGGGGCATCTCATACACAATTAATATCACAAAGTTCTATCCTTACATTCTATACATTCCAATTTATGCATTGATATATATTGATATTTATCATCACTACTCATGCTCAAATATTGCTAACTACCACTAGTTTAGAATCAATATATGTACATCTTAACATTTACATAGATTTGTACTACATAGTTATACATGCTTTCATTTGTAGCTTTCCTAGTTTAGACTTGATTGTGTTTCCTATGCTTATTTTATTCAAGGACATTTGAATATGCCATTGATATTTGTCTCTACACCACTTCTATGTTTATATGCCTTAAACATGTACCCATGTCACTTATGTGTACTCTACTAATTGTATATACAGACATTTAAACATGTCATTCTATGTGGCTCTAGGCCAAATTTATTGTTGCTTACGTATGTGGACATTTGAACATGTCCTTATATGTCTTCCATTCTTAGATTTAGTGTCATGTGTCTATGTCCCTTGTATTATAGCCCCTTAGACTACTTTTTTGTGCCTCATGTGTTTTATATGTATGTTTTCTTATATGCATCTTCACTGTTACACTTGTCTTTCTTGTTATACACACTAGTTTTCAATGCCATGAGGGACCTCATGCATCTACCCTTCCTACATGGGTGCCATGATGGACATCATGTCCCATCCCCCTAGGTAGTTACTTAGATTTATTGTTATATACATTGATTACATATATCTTGACACCCTTATGCAATGCTATAATATAACATACATATTACATTACCTACTTATGCTCAGATTATTTTACATTTTGATGTTATGTTTGCAAATTATATTGGAATATCATGTGGTTATCATATATATGCTCTAGCTAACACATTTTGTAGAGCTATTTTATTTTAAGGATAGTTCTTGCACAAGTTAACAACTACCCTCAAAAGAGGGGGCATTCATAGGGGTTTATCATAGAGATCAAACTCCTACATTTATATTCACAAATAATTTTAAACACACATGCTCAATTTTAAAAATCAAACACGATTCAAACATGAAGAAAAAGGGACTAAAAAATTAATTCAGTCACCCAAATTTTAGACTAGACAAACATTAGTGCCCAGATTAGGAAACTAACACCACAAGGCACTGGTATCCACTACATGATGCTATTATCTAATAGCCCTAGATTTAGGGTAATCTAGATTAGTCATAATAGTACACTAAACATGGTACAAATTTGTATAAATATAATCTTAGGTTTGATAGTTATGTTTAGATTTTGCTCAAATACACTCATTTCAGCTTAGATTCATACTAGATGCTTAGATTTGGTGGCACCATACATGACATGATCACTCCCACATTTAGTTTAGAGATATAGATACTATTATTACATACTAATTTTAGAATCAATATACTTAGATTTCAAATTAGGGCCATGTGCATGACACATAGTTTCCATATGCTCAATTACATACAGGTTGATTAGATGGAATTACAAACTCTATTCATTCCCTATGGTATATACACTTGCTATCATACTCTATGTTATCACCAATTTCATTCCTTACTCCATCTATAATGGTTGGCAGTCTTAAGTGACCCACATCTGCCTAATTTACATGAGTGGGCATAGGTTTGACATACATATTTAGATAATTTTAGCACTTTGTGAAATTCACTTTTAGATGAATTTATTTCACACATGTGGGAAATGATGGATTCATATCATAATTGATTTTTTGAGGCACCCATATGAGAGGGTTAGACACACTTACAATCTTATCCAAGCTATTCATAAGTCATGATCCATTGAGTAGGGGTGGGTAATGATGGAGTCAAAATTAGATTGAGTTTTTGAGTCACCCATATATGAGGATTGATCAAGATATCAACTTAGTCCAAGCTCTTTAAATTTTTTATTACTACACACACACACAATGTTGTCACTAGTTTCATGTATTAGTTCATGTACCCAATAAGGTGTATTTGTTCCTTTATTCTTTCCTATCTCTTTACTTAGCTTTACTTAGTTAATTTATTCAACATAGTCTTTTGATTTTGATAATATCTTAAGTAAGGATTGATTTTTTCATGTTTCATTATAGTTCATTGCTTTGGATCATGTTTCACATATGAAAACCCAGCTTTACATACTCAAACTCAGCTACATAGGATTCACTTCTTAGGTAAGTCCAAGTATGATTCTTTTTCATTTATATTGGTTATTTTGCTTTGATACAATTCTAGCATAATGAGGGGGGGGTGAAGGTGGGGGGGAATTAATCACCTAAAAGTGGTATTTGGATGCTAAGAGTGTTATTTGAGATAACTTATTCCTTCTTAGCCTTAAACCTATTTTATAACCTTTATCATAATTCTAAAACCATTATGCAGGCCAAAAACATCTTCTATAAGCTCAAATGTAGTCCCAAAATAATGTTCCCAGATCCCAAAACATTATACCCAATAGTCTACCAAGTGGACACTAGCATCACATTAAGGATACTAGAGCCAACTTGATGCTAGTGTCCCCAACTTGGCATTAGTGTCCCCAACTTGGCACTAGTGTCCCTTGCACTAACTCTACCAAACATATATATTTTTAAATGTGTACCCCTCTTAAGGTTAGATTAAGTACATTTTATTATCCGCACGAGATATAGATCACTATAAACACAAGATGATTAGACCTCTATCCCCTATATGGAAGATATATACAAAAATCCTATTCAAATAAGAAACAAACTTAGAAAAATCAAGGTAGTTGATACCTATTCTACCCTACTTATACATACTACCATCTATAGATTCCATAAGACCAAATTTTAAATATTTCTAAATCTCAAGCACACTCAAGGCATTAAAGACCACTCTAATTCTAGTATTCACTTGCACTTGCACCAAACACTAGGTGGGAGAACTACATTAGGCTTGATCCCTCCTTAGAGTATTGGTAGGTAGGAAAATCTCTTCACAATGGGGTGTTGAGGATGTCCAACCTATCCTAATAATAAACACACATTTTTATATCATGCTATAATTTTAATAAGGATTAGGGTTTATACCCTAAATCAGATATTTCAGGCATAATACAGAGTTCCAAATTTCATGCACATAAGAATAAAACCCAAAAACATAGGTGCATGTGCTCCTAGAAAATAAGAACAATCCTTCAAAGATGATGCTAGTGACATTTTAAGGACACTAGATCAGCATTCCACTACATTCCAAGTGGGGCACTAACATCTAATGAAGAATCAAACATAGGGACCCTATTGATGACACTCAGACTTGTCTAGAACCCACTTTTCTAAATCAAGATATTCTACATTAGTCATTTAATAGATAAGTCTCTATTTGAACATATTTATTACTATATTTAGAAAATAAAAATAATTCAAAATATATAACAAATTAATGATTAATTATTGCATAATTATTTGACTAATTTAGACAAGTCATCCTTTTAATCTTAGGATTTACATAGGTAAAACCCTAAAAGGTTAAATCAGTGTGCTAAAATTATAATTTTTGGGCCAAAATTAACACATGATAGGATTGATCAACTGGTAGATTAGTGTAAATCATTTATACCATGTATTGGTTTATTATATCTTTGAGAAAAAAATTACAAATTAATAGTGAAAACTATGAAAAACAAATAGACATATTATAACAAAATTGATTACTATTTTAAACTGTTCAAATCTTGGAAAGTGAAATAGAAGAGCCAAGAGGCCAACTAGTCAACAAGAGCTAATGGATTGAATGATAAAATTTACATGTACAAGAATAATATTATGCAATAGTCAAGAATCTATTTAAAATCATATTTTACTTTTTTTTAATTATTTGAATGTTTTTGAATTTTTTATAATATTTGGAAATGCAACAAACTAGCCAATGATCCCATAAAGATAAAAAATAAAATAATTTTTGATTAGTGGTAAACATATTATCTTATTTGAATGAATTTTATTAGATGTGCCTATATTAAAGCCAAAACATGTATCCTATTCTGTAATAAAATTATCTAGATTACTTCTCATGTAATCTTGTATAGGAGAAGTAGGTCTAGGAGATATAAGATGATGTGAAATCCCATGAGGATTAGTAAAATATTATCAATTATTGATACTTTTGAAGAATATTCTAATTTTTATGAATTAATATGTGATTATTTTGTTTGGAATTAGAGGTCTTTTGTCGATAGGTTTGTTTTTGCATTGGTTACTTTTAAACCCTTTACACCTTTTTTTGAATTGGTTGGCTAGAATTTTTTTCCATAGGTGCAATTATTGTAAACATGATTTATTTTTGCATACATGTATCATTGAACTAAGATGGTAGATGGGGAGAATGAGGTAACATGGATTGCATAGGGTAATCATACTTGATTCCTAAAATTACAACTTAGTTACAATAAATGTACTTTAAGAATCTATGTATAGTAGAAGGTACAAAACATAGATTTTTCAACCATGAACATCCTAATATCATGTGACCGACCTAATTTTTTGGTAGAACAAGGAAATGAGTAGATAATATAGTAGAGCCATTTGAAGAGGCAACATAATATGTCCCAAAGTGGTTTGTTGTTTACCATTGAATGTCTTGATACTTTTAGTAGTTGCCTATATGTTATGTTGTGTGTAACCCAATAATTT